>JANHGL010025503.1:0-40595 GCA_024611195.1 Ceyx melanurus
CCCTGCTCTGGCAGGGGGGTTGGACTAGATGATCTTCTAGCTCCCTTCCAACCCCTAATATCTGTGAATCTGTGAAATTATTAGGTTAATAGTTTAACTTACTGAAGCCATTGCATTTGTCAGGGTGTTGTACGTGCAAAAAGCTACCGCTAGATGGCAGCATTAACTTTCTACAAAATGCAGCGAAACTGGTTCGTTTCTATTTCTGCATAGACTGAAACCCATCAAGTCATTCAAGAAATCCAGAGTTCCTTGAAGGAAATATTTAACCTAAAGACTGATTCTGCATCTGGTTCGAGATCAGGGCTACATGGCTGGGATATCTCAATTTGTTAAACTCAATGTATTATTACAAATAAATTACACATTCATATCCTTAACCAAACATTTCATACACATAAAATTAATTATATTTAGCTGCAATAAGCAAAAGCAAAGCCCACAAGCTTGGGGAATCTGGAACATGTAGTGTGATCAGTACTCATAAGCCTGCTGCTGCTACTGAATTTACAGAATTTTATCTAAACAACATAAGGAGTGCCATATGGACATAAGTGCATTTTAACAGCTTTATAACAGAGCAACTCCTGCAAAATTCAGAGCTGCATCATTATGATAGCAGTGAGATACCTGACAAACATAGCTTGTTACTCTTAAGATACAAGATTTAACCTTCCTCAAGTCTGCCCAAAACTCATTTAGCATGGGATTTTCTGGTAATCAGTTCATTAGTCATGCAAAACACAGAAAGCTGCAAGTGCTTTAAACTTTTTTGGCAACTGATAGCATCTGAGAATTTCTGTACTGATTCAGTTAAGCATCTCTTCTATCTGCTTACTGCCATGGGGATAGAAGCCCTATTGAAATTTCTTAGGCATGTTTTTCCTTTCTGAATTTTTGTGATTTGTAGAAGCAGGCAGGTCTGAACACCAAATGTGAAAGTCTCTGCTGTAGGAGGAACACTGGTGGTGGAATCCAGACTTTTACACTGCTCTGCAAAGCAAGTGATGTGAAATTGATTCACAAGAAAACAAATTGGGTTTGATTTGCAGCATTGTTAGTGAACATTTTTGGACTTAGATTTCCAGACATATTTCTGTATTTAAGGGTACATGTATTGAAAGGATCAGAGGTGAATAATTTGGGTTTAATACTTTTGTCCCAGACAATGTCAGTAGGAGACTCTTGTTAGTTTGATTGCAGCTGAGGTTAAGAGCAAGGCATGTTGCAAATAATATGTAAATCAGAAGGGATTCTGTCCTTTGATGTTACTCTCCAGTGTAATCCTGGGCAGGCTATTTTACCACCTTTTTATCATTTTCCTATCCTTTAGGATAGGAAAATGATAAAAAATACAATTGGAGTTGAAGCTTATTTTTCATTTTGAGAGAAAACTTGAGCATCTGCAGATAAAATACACTACATATTAGCTGCATTTGTGCACGTGATCTAGAATCAGCAGCCTAGAATCTCCTAGTTTTCCAGATCAGTTCTTCCTATGAGATTTTTTGCCATCTGGATTTTAAGTGAGCCAACCATGAAATCTGTAGCCTTAACAGCTTCCCTAAGGAGATTGCTGTATTGCTATTTTCTCCATTCTCTTGTTCTGTTGAAATGGCTTTTACAAGCAGTTTGGTACTGTGTGAATTAAGTCCTTTAGCACAGCCAGTATCTGAATTTATACAGCACTTGACAGCCTTAAACTCTGGCCAACACTATAGTGTTAGTGCTGATTGAAAGACTCAAATGCAAGATTAAAATAATAATAATAAATCTGCAAGAGATCCAGAGGGCAAGTTCCATAACCCTTGAGTCCAATAACTATTTAATGCACAAGAGTACTCTGCTGGTTTATATAAGTTAAAATAGTTGCAACATCTCAGCACATAGCAAAACTGTCTGAAGCAAACTATGCTTCTTTGAGCTACATAAACTCTTTAACCTCCAGATCATTTCTGCTACCAAGGCCACTACTGTAGCTAGGCAGAAAGTTATATGAAAGATTACACATCCTTCAAACTGCAAATAAAATCACTTCTTTATAGAAGGAAGATAATTCACAGTACAGTTCTATAACTTATCTACCTTGTAGATCAAGTCAGAGATTAATTGCAAAAAAAAAATGAAAGCAGGAATGTCCTGGTTTGAATTAAAAATAATTCTGTTCAGTGATTTTAGTTTTTCAGCTCAGTCTCTTTTAAGTAACTGCACTTTCCAAAGTTAACAACATGTTTTTGCAGATAGTGTCTGCTTCTAGCAGTGATAAATACTTGATGTTTGGAGTTACCATGAAGGATTGATGTGCAAACCAAGGTCACTGCTAAATCTTGTGTGCCATTTTGAGGCTGCAGAAAGTAAAGACCTCACCTGCAGGGAGGAGTGGACAGGGCAGGTGACCTTAAATTGACAAATATTCCATCCATATACATTATATTCAGTATAAAGCTGAGGGATCATGAGGGTCAAGCTTTTCTTCAATGGCTGGCACCCAAAGAAGAGTCTCTCTGTTCATTCTTTGATCCCAATCTGTGTTCCTGAATCCTGTTCCCATCTGGCTTCAAGTCTAGCCTGGGACATTCCCACTGCCTGCTCCAGCATCATTAGTGATGGTAAAATAGTTGCCATCAGGGAGGATTAGATTCAATACTGCTTTTGTATATATTACATTATTATTTTCATTAAAGTCACTTAAATGACTTTTGCTACAAATAGTTGTAATAGAAAAGGAATAATCTATTAAAAACTGAGTACTGTACCTTGAAATAATGTCCTTTCAATAGTTAGTTCTACTATTATTACAAGAAAAGCTCCTGCAAAGCAGCATGTTTCATCAGTATTATCAACTGCAACCATTCAACACACAATTCAGATTCCCAAAAAACCTGGACTTGGCTTTAAATTTACTTATACCAAGAGTAAAACTCTGGTTTAAGAAAGCTATTATTACTTTCACATGTTGGTCCAATTAAGTTGACAACTTGAAGCTCTGGCATAAATATGACAGCTAATGACCTTCCCCCCAAACAAGCAGAGGCTGTTTAAAACAAAAATAACAAAAGAAGCATAAAACCAAAAAAAAAGAAATCCAAACAAATAACCCCAAAAAACACACAACCAAAACCTGATTCTTGAACCTATAACCTTAAACACAAAACAGTGAGATAAGGAAGAAAGCAGTGAATCAGGAACACCAAATGCACATCAAGTGTATTTGCTGTATGTTTTTCCTGTTTGAAAACTGCTCCATTTTAAAAACTTTAAAATAATGATTTTAAAAATGATATCCTGTCTCCTAGTAGAGAAATGCCTGTTGGTACATTCTCAGAGCAACTATTGAAAAGCAATTTCTCTCCATCTGAAGCCAGGCTCCTCCACACTGACAAGGTCAGGGAGGTCCACAGGGAGTCATTTGCTGAGTAAGTGCTAATCGTGCAATTTACAGCTGCTTGGATGAGCCCTTTTAATTTACAGCACTGCTTTTAAAGTTGCTGACCTGCTTTAAGGAAAAAAAACAAACCACCTGAATTGTCCCCATCAATTTCATTGTATTATATTCATAAGTGGGAATGTTCCCCAGATTTTTAATGCCAGGTACAAATATGAATGTGGGGTGTTTTATTTCCCATGAGCTAAAATGGGAAGTAGTGTCCACTTTATATAATGACAGCCACTTTTAATTCCTGCCACACACGAGATGAAGAAATATCAGAGCTCTGAAAGCAGTTCAGGAACATAATTGAAGGAATGATTAATATCCTTGCACAGAAAGCATCTCCTTAATCACTTTGATACATACTAGATCGTGGCTCTTTAAAAATCCTTCTGGTAGACTAGAACACTTCTCTGCCAGTTACCCTGCCCTCTTTCACTGAAGTTGTACATCAACAACTCGAAAAGTTGAAAAGGGGGGGAAAAAAAGAAGGTCAAAGGATATTAATAAAAGTGATGTGCTCTCTTCAGCAAATAAAACATTGTGTGCACAAGTGCATTCCTGTACAGTGACTGGAAGCACATCACAGAAGGGTTCTCTAATAAAGTGATCATATTATTCATTAACATTTTAAACCTATCCCACCATCCTGCTCTGTGGTATGTTCTCAGCCTGCTTCACTGCAGTTAAGAGAAAAGGTCCAAGGTTCACAGGGGAGGGCTTGTAAGCAGCTCACAAACAATGTGCTTGAAATTCCTTCCTTTTGTAGCAGGAGTGCAAAACTACAGTTGAATAATTAAGCTATTGAACTAGGATTTATGCCGAAAAGACTAATTTGTAAGCTGTGCCCAAAGTGTCTAGGTTTGAAGTGATTTGCATATTTCTTCCTCTGTTATTCTAGGAATGCTATGGGAAACTTGCTACCCCAGGTCTCAGCAGTAGGTTTCTCACGCATACCTTTCCAAACTCCTCTTTGACAACATGAGAGCAACAAGTGTGGCAGGCATCAGTGTGATATTTCTGCAGCTTGTGAATACAGGTATTCATGAGAGAGGGATGCAATTTGAAAATTCTTACAATGGACAATGAGATTCTGTTTATCTAGGTTACATTAAAAATTCATCTTAATGATTTATGCAAAAGCATAAGGGCCGTGATCAGCATAAGTAATGAAAGGCAGCCAAATGTTTATCTGCAAAGATGAAAGGCAGATTTTACAGCTGGGAAAGGGGGAATAGTGATGACACTGCACAGAACACAGGGCAGCCCTGGGCACTGCCTTGCACACATTTGTTAACACTCTAGTACAAAGCCTGTTCTTGCAGCTGGGACTGAGCAAAAATAGAATTTGGCTGGGACACTTCAGCGTTCACATGATATTCCTTATTTCATTGCATAATAAATTACATAAAGAATGGGAAGTCATTAAGCTGTCAACTTAAATCACTCATCCATATAAAATTACTTTCAAATTCTCGTTTAAAGAATGCACATAAATTATGGCAGAAGTGGTCACTTAGATCCTAAGTCAAATGATCTTGAGTGGAAAGGCTAATGCATGCGGTGGCTATTCAGGGTCAGTAGGAAGAGACAGTCAAACAAGACAGGCACTAACAACACTGTTGGATAGAACTTGCTACAGCATACACATCCAGAGGCATATTCTTCCATAGTTTGGCATTTTATGGGTGGGTTTTGGTTTGGTTTCCCCCTCCCCCCCTACTTTTGATATATTTTCTTATTTCATGTACAAAGCATTATGTTGTATCCCTTGCACATACCAAAGCAGATTCATTTGGAAAGAGAAGGGAAGACAAGTTATTTGCCAAGAGGCAATTGAGTATGCCCAATGGGAAGAAGGTTCAGGACATCCGAGTCTAACCCACTACCTGAAGACTTCCTTTTTCTTGGTACTATTGGTATTTTTGAGTTTAGAATGTCTAGAAAAGGTCAGAGACCACACTTGCTTGCAGATGAGTCACATAATGTAATCAGATTTTTTTGCAGCATGTGCAGTGTATTATAGATTTTCCTTGGACTGTACTTTTTTTTATTGATTAGCAAGTTTTTCCATGGGAACTGCTACTTAACCAAAATTCATTCTTTTATCAGTGTA
This sequence comes from Ceyx melanurus, assembly GCA_024611195.1. Taxonomy (NCBI): domain Eukaryota; kingdom Metazoa; phylum Chordata; class Aves; order Coraciiformes; family Alcedinidae; genus Ceyx; species Ceyx melanurus. The sequence goes on from JANHGL010025503.1 coordinate 5,547, forward strand.
TAACCCACTGAAAAGATTTTAGGGCCCTAGATAAGAACAGCCATCCCATTTCTTAATAACAGTGCAGACATTTTCTCCACCTACTCAAGATACCTGTGCAAATCTGCCACTGTAACAACTACATATGTTGTGGGAAATGCAACTAGATTAACTAGCTGGCTAAAAAAAAAAATTAAATAAATTAAAATAAATCATTATACAAAAGTTTGAAGATTTTTTGTAAAGCTAACTAATTTAATGTGCTATATAACACAGGAAACAAACCTCTACAATCAGCTATAACAGGATACTGAAGGCAAACCCAATCAGTGTATTCCTATTTGGTCAAAACTCTGTTTGGAAGTAGATATCCTTTATGAGAAACCTATTTTAGACATCTTAGAGGACCTTTGAGGATATTTGGGTAGGGAATTTTAAGGGTGGCATTTGGATAAATGTAATCTTGCAGAAGTCAAGAGCCCATCATATGGGTTGGAAAGATGTAATCAAAGATCATTGCCTGAATGGATTTTGTCAGGGTCAAGGCAAGGATCCAACATCACATTCCACCAGTGCCACCCACTTACAGCTGTTCACAAAAAGTTTCAGAAAATAAAATCTGGAAGAGACACAGCCCTCACATGAAACCTGCATTTTCTAGGAAGTTATATGCAAGCACATGCCAAAATTCAGACAAAGTGACTGTTTATAAGACTGGATAAACTCATTTACATCTGTACTTACAAGTTTTAAGACTGTAGCATTTAAAGTTAGAAAGGCCATGATCTATTTTTCTAATTCTCATAGTCTTGCACGAACCCAAGACATTTTGAATTTATACTAGGCTTCACTGGCAAAGAAAAAACAGGTTTTCAGTAGAAGTACTTTTTAAGATTAATCCTGACAAACTGATATATTCCAAGGGAAGTACAAAAATGCTACACCTGAGGAGGAATAAACCATGTACCCAAATACACAGAAGTCCATTTGGATGGAAAATAGCATGGCAGGAAAAAACCTGGAGGTTTTTATGGAAAAACAAGCTGAACACCAGCCAGAAATGTACCTATGCATCAAAAAAAAAAAAAATTAATTAACTTGGGTTGCATTAGTCAGCAGGATGATGAGATTGATCTTTCCTATATTCATCCCTGCTGAGACCACATCTGGACCACTGTGCACAATTCTGGGCTCCCTGGGTACAAGACAGATATAGATGTGTTCAGAGTTAGGGTGGAGTCAGCTCCTAAACAAATGACAGATGCTCTCTAACTCATCTCCCTTCCCAAGGATGAAAGGAAATAAGGGACAGAGACAGATGGAAAACTAAAACAGCTTTAATGAAAATAATAACAGAATATATATAAACCCAGTATTGTACCAAACCCCCCCAGTGGCAATTACATCACCATCTGGATTCAAAGGCAGTTGGGAACTGGATTCAGGAGCTGATCTCAGGATCATATGGGTTGAGACCAAAGGCTAAACAGAGTCTTCCTCAGACACTAGCCATTGAAAAAGAAAACTTGACTCTTGTGATCCCTCAGATTTATACCAAATATGCCATACAGAATTTAATAACTCATTGGTCAGTTTAGGGTCACCTGTCCTGTATGTTCCCCCCTGAAGGTGTGGACTTTCCTTATTGCACCCCCAATATGGAACACAAGATTTAGCAGTGACCTTGGTCTTCAGAGGAGCAAGCATGAGCAAAACCCTTTCCTCACACCAGTCCATCATAGTAGCTATAAATATATAAATATATATCAACCATTTACCACTGCTAGAAGCAGACACTGTCTGCAAAACATGCTGTTAACTTCAGCAAGTGCAGTTACTTAGAGACCAAGCTGAAAAAGTAAAATCACTGAAGAGAATCAGTTCTGTTCTATTTAAAACCAGAAGCTATAGCAGAGCAAGACCAGTGAAAGCAATTCAGGTATTGGAGTGTTTTTCATGAGGCTGAAAGCACTGCAATTGTTCAGCCTGGCAAGAACAAGCAGGCAGAATGTCTGTGTACAAGTGTCTGATGGAAGGGTGTAAAGGGTCTGAGCCAGTCTACCACACAGGACTAAGCAACCAATATGAGCCAAAGAAATTTAATATTTTGTTTACTCTTCAGTCCTAGAGCTGAGACATCTGTTCCAATTGATACTAACTACTGACTGACTGGGACCTGGGAATAAAATACAGGAAAAAGCTTTACTTGGAACTCTGGTGATCTAGAGCATCATGCTCCAGCAGATGTAGAACCTCAAATCAAATGAGAGGTATCATTGAGCAGGCTGACAATATTACTGAGCAGAGGAAAATCAAAACAACTCAATTTATTCAACATCTAAAGCCTGTTGCAAGCAATTATATTATGACCAAACATAAAATATAGCAAGACTCCTTATAACAAAACCTGAAAATAAGATGGTAGAAGCTCCCTACCCATATCTTGTTGTATCCTAAAGGCTCAACACAGCCCTGTTAGAATCAGTGGAGGTAGTGCCTGTTTGTGTCAGCAAAGGATCTGGCTGTAACTACTTGGTGATCAACAGCAGTTCAAGTGTAGTTTAAAGAACCTGTTTGTTTTACATTCTCCTGACTTTGAGAACTGTTCAGCTCATGTCTAAAAACTTGCATTATTCTGGAACATGGATCTACTTGCAAGAGGTGACTCATTCTTTTGCTGAGGACAGCATTAAAAGTAAAGCAAACTGAAATGAAGTTAGAAGGGAAATACACTGGCAGACAGGACTAAAAGGCTCACTGGTGTCATACTATTAAGTCCTAGAAAATTATCACTCCTCTGCCTAAGATTCTTTCCTTTATTTTAATCTCACTTTCTGGACATTCTTCAGCTAACTTGATTCACCTCCCAACTTGTAGCCTCTGACGATCTTTAGGAAAAAAAAACCCTTTGGATTTTTTTTTCCCCTCCTTTCTTCTTGTTGCCAAGGATTCTGTTTAAAAAGCATGCTTGCTTGACTTTCAGGAATTTGCACCAATATAGAATAGTAATGAGTTACAGCACGTTGAAGAAATGCACATACATTCAAGCCCAGAGAAAACTGCTGACCAACAATGCAGCTGTGGTATTATGGTGCTGCACCATTTGCTTTTGATCTGCAAGAAGGCTTATAAATATTTAGTTGTGTTGGTTTGAAACCAACCAAGAACCTAATAACCCTGACAAATATTTTGGTATTACAAGCCAAGTGGGTATGAAAGTATGTTTGGAAAATTGACAAGTTGTTAAAAACTATACTGAGGAGGATTTGAGTAGAAGTAATTTTTCATGGTAATCCTCACAATAACTAGGGATTCTGTCAAACATTAACTCTCGAAGTCATGTTTGTGTATTTCATATTCCAAAACTTCTCATTAAGCACAAGCACAAATCAGACAGTCTTTTGGGGAAAGGAGGCTTAAAGCAGAAGACTTTGATAAACAGCCTCCTTCAATTTTTGCATCACCTAGGACATCAACCTGTGCCTTCCACAAAGGAGGATCATCCTACACACCACACTTGGATAGGGTTTCTCCCTATGTCTTCTGGAACTCTTCTTCCCGGTACAAATTACCCAATGTTTCCATCAGGAATTACTTGACCCTGAATATCCCATAACACTCACATCTTAAAATTAGATTAATATCCTAATCAGGCACTAGTTTATTTGACTATAGTGCTACCTTGGCTCTCAGGCATCCTTCTTTCTCAAACACTTCCTGAAAGAAAAAAAAATGTTCCAAAAACCCTTTCGATCTTTTTAAGTTAGCATCTTGTGCTGAAAATTCTCACCAAACACCCCACTGGATCCATATCTTAAACAGAGGCTTCCATGCCATGAGGATAAATCACAATCACAGAATGTTAACTTTTTTGTAATCTTGATTAAGAATAATGGTTCTAACTTATAGAGCAATTCAGACAGTGATAGTCAAATGGATTTCTGTTGGGTGAGAAGCAGATTAAAATTCTGGTTCAGAACAACACTAGTGTAAACAGGAAGTTTTTAACATTAATTATTTCACTGCTGACAGTGTACAAACTCCCTCTCCCCAGAGCACTGTGTAGGTACATTCCTTTATTGTGAACACTGTTTTCTTGTGTTAAGAGCACTCATCTTCCTGCTAAATTTGCCACTTGTGAATATCAGAGTGACATACCTCAGTTTCTCTCACACCATGACACAAACCACCAGGTAGGCATAATACTTCTCAGCAAAAATACACTTACTGCACATCACAAAACTCTTCCCAACCTCCTGTTAGCCTCTGGCAGGGCAAGAAGACCAACACTCTCAAAATGCAGCTGAAAATAAGCAGCTACCATCAGAATGTTCATCTGGCCTGTGGCTCATTCTTTTGCCAGGCCAAGAAATTCTTGGATGGTCAAAAGCAGGGTGCACAGCAGGTAAACTGCCTTGGCAGCCTGAGATATGACCCACAGACTATTACATCACTATATGAGAGTGTAATGTTATGCAGGGAGTGCAATCTTTATCTGTGCATAGATAAAGCTTGGTAAAAACTAACAAGACCTTTCACTTTTGCTGTACTCAGAGCTTTTGTATTTTTCCATTACCCAAACTATTTCCAACGTTCCATGTTTTAGAAAAGCTCATGAAAAAGCTTTTGCTTTTGAATACTATAAAGGCACTGCAATTTTTTAGTCTAGTAGATGCTACTTAGAAGGAAAAGTGTTGTGAAAAAAGTTCCTACCCAAAATATATTAACATAAATTTACTAAATCATCATATTGTGTCTGCTATTTCCATCTTTGAAGATGTTTACATTTCTTCCAGAATTTTATGCAGAGTGCCTGACATCAGAACAAATCTTGTCCAAGAAGAGGTTCATAGTGCTCATGCATGAAGGTGCATCGTTACAGGATATCTTACCCCACCAAAACTTTACCTACTTACTCTAAGTCTCAAGGTATTCAATTACATAAAGAAGCAAGTCTTAAGAGCTGTTTTAGTGAAATCCACCTCAGTTCTCATTGGATAGATGGCTTTATTAAAAAAAAAAAAGACAAAACACTTTGAAACACTCTAATGAGCTTTGAAACCACCCACTGTGAACAATATTTAACCCAGTTTTGTTCTGTGACAACATTCTCTCTGGAAAAAATACTTGGAAGATGTCCAGCTGTGTATTAGATAATAATTTAATATATTGTTCTCAAATTATATTACGCATCATGCCTAAGGGTATGCTTCATAGAACTGAAAGAATTGAATGTGTAAGTCCCACTAGGTTTTCTGAAGAAGGCAAATGAATCTGCCAAATTTGGTCAAGATGAATAAGACAAAATTATCACATAACTCACAAAAAATGGAAATGTCCTATTACTCTCTAGTGGGACATTTGCAAGCCACTATTCGACTAATCCATCATTAATAGAAAGGTTTCACTGAGACAAAGGTGACATTGCTGCAAGTGCTCATCTTTCACAATGAGATATATACTCAGTCCAAATACTTCACCAGCAGTCACTCATTATTAGTCTAAGCACCCCTGCCTCTTGTTGCCAAGTACCACATTTTTAGATATGCCTCAGCAAAACACAGCACTACAACTATTAAGAAAACATTATGCCTGTGTTAGTTTACCCTCTTTTTCAAAGGCAATGTACAACTAAGAGTCCTGGTAAAGAAAAGGGACAGTGACAAAGGTAAAACTTGCAAATGCTTTATTTATATTTCCCTACTTCTGCCCTTTTAGTATCTCTCCTATTGCTCACACTAGGTGGCAGTTGCCAGCAAAGACATGAGTAGTAATCTGGAACTCTAGGCAAAGGGCTCATCACTTTTCTACACACAGAGCTAAATACAGTCTACAGATTTTATCTGTAATTATAACATACCACTGCACCCTTCCTGTGTTATGAAACTGATACCAAAAAAACCCCAACATTAGTGATCTTTACATTGCAATTAAATAATCATAAACATTTGTAACTATGAACACCAAGCTTCCTCTCTCACTTGTTCATCTATTGGCTCCTGAAATCCTGTGTAAGGCACTGCACTGTGCCCACTGAAAGGTCAAAGGTTGATTGAACAAGCTGTTCCATCCCCTTTCCAGGGATGGAGGTGAGGCTGAAGGACCTAGAGTTACCCAGGTCCTCCTTTTTGCCCTTTTTGAAGACTGGGACAACATTGGCCTTTCTCCAGTCCTCAGGCACCTCTCCTGTTCTCCAGGCTGTCTCAAAGATTGTGGAGAGTGGCCTGGCAATGACCTCTGCCATCTCCCTCAGCACTCGTGGGTGTATCCCATCAGGGCCCATGGACTTGTGGATGTCCAGTTTGATCAACTGGTCTCTAACCCAAGCCTCTTCAACTGAGGTAAAAACTTATTCCCTCCAGAATTCCTCTGTGGTCTTGGAGGCCTGGGACTGCCAGTAGCTGCCTTAATAGTAAAGACCAGGGCAAAGGTGGCATCAGTAACTCGGCCTTCTCTCTGTCCTTGGGCACCAGGGCACCCACTTAATCCAGTAGCAGGCCCACATTGCCTCTCGACTGCCTTTTGCCTCCAACATACCTGTAGAAGCTTTTCTTGTTGTCCTTGACCTCCCTTGCCAGCTTTAGTTCAAGAAAGGCCTTAGCTTTCATTGTTGCATCCCTGCATCCTCTGACAACCTCCCTGTATTCTTCCCAAGTGGCCTGCCCCTCCTTCCATGTTTTATATCTTTCCTTCTTCTGCTTAAGTTTATCCAGTAGCTCCCTGCTCAACCATGCAGGTCTCCTCACTCTCTTCCTAGATTTCCTACTCTTTGGGATACACTGATCCTGAGCCTGGAGGAAATGGCGTTTGAACATTATCCAGCTTTCTTGGGCCCCCTTGCCCTCCAGAGCCCTGTCCCATGGGACTTTTCCAATCAGTTCCCTGAGCAGGCCAAGGCTGGCCTTTCTGCAGTCCAGGGTAGCAATCCTGCTTGTGGCCCTGTGCCTGCTGCCCATATTCTAATATCTTCCTAGCAGACAAGAGTAGATCCTCAACAGCTGGCTCACAGCTTTCTACCAGGCTTAGAGAAACCCTTAGGAGTATATGATGATTGCAATATATTGTTCACTCTGCTCCTTTTCAGATAAAATCTCTGGATGAGGAAAGCAATCTTTTTATATAAAATATTTCTCAGTCAAACAAAAACATTGCCTGTCTTCCTACCAATTGCTGTATCATGAGCTGTATCTGCAGCCACTGAAGTTGCCTGAGTAAATATGAGTGTAGGTGTATTCACAGGCCTACAGTTGAGCAAAATTACCATAGCAATTGCAGCTTCCAGAAGCACTACCTTAAGGCATTTAAAGATAAATCTGGTTTTGATGGAACAGAAATTTAGCTGTGCATACCAACATCCCAATAGACCAGAGTGCACAGTATCGGAGCCAGTCAAGCTTAGCATCTCACACCACATTTCTTTCAATAAACTGGGTCAGTATCTGCAATTCAGAATCTATATGTAAGAACCCAGCATACCTGAGAGAAGTCTTCAAAATAATACTCTTAAACTCATTTATTAAAAATCAGTGATTTCAAACAGCAGATTCCTTACCTGCTGCTGCACCATACTTTTGTAATTACATTTAAGAGAATTCTAAACAGCCATGAAAAATAGCAAAGTAGCACAATGTTGTCTTTTACAGTAGCTACTATAACAGCATACACAGTATATTTCTAATTTAAAAAATTCCCTGCAGTTATCAATTGAAGCTTTCAGCATAAAGATACTTTGCAACAGTTCCTCCAGCACTACCATTGTTAGGTTTTCAGATGGATGAATCTCTAACCTACATATCAAGCAAAGAGGACATGTTGGAATACCACACTTGTCAGATTTTTCTCCCTCACATAATCTCAGCTTTTGCCCACCACCTCTTTTCTCCACAGCAAAGAGAGATTAGGAGAGTTATCAGTCACCTTTGCCCTGACTGTGAATATCCCAAGTATAACAGTGTTCTTGGCACAGTAAGCAATATTTGGAATGAAAGTAGTTTCATACCAATCAAGTTAAATTATAACCCAGAGGGACCTCAGTCCAAATTCTAAAAAGACTACTAGCACTAACCAGAACAAAGTCAGGGATTCCTAAACTGGAAATTACAGCCAGCCACAGTACACCAGCAGAGCCTTCCAGGCACCACAAGGACTTGCAGCTTCAGAAAGCCTGTCTGCTCAAGGTTTTTTCTCCTGGTTCAATCTGGATGTGGCATAAAGGGAACAATGAAACAGAAATCCCCAAGTTGAAGAGACTGAAAACAGGTAGGTGCTGAGAGGGGATATGAGATGGCTGGGCAACATGGAGCTTATGTCTCTGCTAGGCACTATAAGGATGGGGAAAAGAAATGACAAATCCCAGTGTAGCAATCCCAAAAACAGGTGTTCTAAAGCAGAAGAGAATAGTGAGAACAGAAACTAAAGCCTGAGGTGGGCTACAGCAGTTTGCTCTGAACTTGTTTTAAAGAGGTGCTTAAGTGAGTGGAAGACTCCAGAGAAAACTGCACTAAGGCAGCTCAGAAAAGCAGCTCTGAAAATCTCATAATGGGTAAAATACCAGGGGATGTTGATTGTTGCTAAGATTGCTACTTACTTCTCCCTACAAATAAACCTATAATGTGGGAAATTAACTACCCTCTAGTAAAAAGTTGAAGACATCCCTCCTGCAGCTTCTGCCATCATTGCCTGCCAGTCACAGGCAAGGGTCCATCCACCACTCAACCCACTTGCTAGCATGGCTTTTTTTCCAAGATTAAAGCACCCCACTCTCAAACATAAATCACAGCACTCATTACACTCCTGCTGCCTACATAACCCACACAGCAAATGGAAGTTGTCCAGAGGCAGTGGTCACTCCAGGACAAGGTTTTTCTCCTTACTCCACAGAACATGTCTTTTTTTTGCACTGCTACAAGCCTGTCCAAACAGGCTTCACTTGGCCAATATCACCACAGCAAGATTTCTGCCCTTCATCTCACCTCACAATCTTTTGCTACCCTTAGACAAAACTCCTCCCAGCACATTCCCAGCCCTTCCTTAAGTAGGCAGTCCCTAGTTGAGGGCCCCTTTCCCCAGGACTACAAGCCCCCTTCAAACAGAAGGTGATCAAGTTCATGACCACCACACCAAAGCCACAGCAGATGGAAGCTGTGCCCAGGCATTCACAGCTAGACAAGGCTCTGCCCCCCTCTGGGGTCTCCTCACAAAAAGCTTCCAACACAATTGGACATAAAGCATTTTGCCTGCAAACACCATAGCTACTGCATGCTCTAGGTTTACTCCTTTCTGTTCAAGGTCTACTGTTTGTACAGAAAGATGTGGCCCTTGACAAAGAAGTAAGTAAGAGTACGAGCTCCCATATAAACAACTGCCTCCCCTTCTCATTGCCACATCTTAACAGAGACTAGAAGCTATATAAAGGCTTCTAGAAGCTCCACCTTGGGGTTCTACCCCTTCTAAAGGGCCACATTTTACAAGATTACAAACCTCCTCAAACATGAGGCACTTAGCTCATGGGTAAGGTCCCCCACATAACAGGCCCTCTCTTTGTAGGCAAGTCCATCCAAATGTGAGGCACTCAGCTCCTGAATATCATCACTGCACTCTCCTGCCACCCCCGCCACCCTCACACCACATGGGAGCTGCACACATACATGTGCAAATCTTGCAGAAGGCCACCCTCCCCCAACAAATCTCTTCTCACTAGACTGCAAGGCTACCTAAATACCTCAGCCCATGAACCTGTGCTACCACAGAACACTTGGCCAGCCTCAAAGGCATCTGCTCCTTCTTGGTAAATCTCCTTCCCCAGCACCCAACCCTTTTCCAGGCTTCAAGCCCACCCAAATACTTCTCCTAAAAGCTACTTTGCTAGTAAATACCATTACCACTGCGTGTTCCTGACAGCTCTGCTGCCCTCACAGATAGTGTAAACATCACAGAGGCATCCACTCCTCTCTAGGGAAGCTGATCTTTGCTCTAGTGAACACTTTCACATGCAAACCTTCTTTAGTTCATAAACATCACTGCAGCCCAACTCCTGCCCCATACACAAATGGCAACAGCACATAGGAAGCTGTTCCCCATCCCAGCTAAGGCTCCAATCCCTGCAACAGACCCCTTCTGCTGATGTAAGACCACACAATCATGAGATAGCCTGAAAATATAACTGCATAGATCACCTCTGCTGACCTCCTCACCCTCACAGCACAAAAAAACTATACAGGCATCTGCCACTCCCAGGCAAGTCTTTCCCTGCCTTCCAAACTGTTCCTTACTGTGGAAACAAAGTCTATCCAATTACCTACCAAAATCAAAGCACTTCATTTAGAAGCACTACCATGTGCACTGCCTGACAACATTCCCTCTGTACCATAAAAAGCATATATTAGGGCACGCATGTCCTGTCCAAACCTTCCCACCATATTTTAGCATGGAATTACCCCACAAACCTCATTCAAACACTGGACAGCCTCTGAACACTACTGCAGCCACACTTTTATTGGTCCCAGAGCAACTGGAAGCTGTTCACAAGCATTTACTTACCTTGGGCAAGGCTGCATGTCTCAGGAACTAGTCACCTCTCACAAGGGTTCAAACCAGCCAAAAAAAACCCTAACCTCTTGCCTTATAAACATCCCCATCCTCTCTTTCTTCCTACAACACCCACACAACTCTGAGGCCCTCCTTAAGAAGGATTGTCCCACAATCCCCTCCACACCACACCCTCTCACACCCACCCCACCCTACAGAAGCAGGTGGGCAAACAATTGCTATATAGCTGGCTCCTGCTCCCTCTTGCTCTCTTCAGAGATTATATATAAGCAGCTGGTGGGAAGCATGTACTAGCAGTTAAAGTCCTGTGGATGTTATAGGGTGGCAAAAGGTATGAGAATCTATAATATTTTGGCTTTAAAATGTTGGTTTGTTGGATTTTTTTAGTTTGTTTGTTTGTTTTTTTCCTGGGGTGGAAGGAGGGCGGTTAGATTGGTTGGTTTGGTTTTGGTTTGTTATTATTATGTTTTAGGGTTTTTGGTCTTTTTGTGTGTTTTTTTTTGTTTGTTTGTTTTTTTTGTGGTTGTTGGCTGGTTGGTTAGGTTTTTTGTTGTTTAGTTGGGGTTGTCTTGTTTTTGTTTAGAGACATTCCTTTGTAGATGAAAAGGCAGTCTACGTCTTTCTGTTAAAAAAAAAGATGTTCATGGTTGTTAGAGAAAAGCTTCTTGAAGCTACCTTAAGCTTGTGGCCCTGATCTAACTTTAAAATTGTGATTAAAAAGCCTAATCTGTTGGCTTAAATGGATAACTACTTTTTGTGGAGTTTTTCATGGTTGGTTCCTATTTTTCATGCCCAAATTCTTGAAGATGTTAAGGAAAAACTTTTGTAGGGCTTTTAGTTGTTTCTTGCTATGTATGCAGTTGCAAAGTTATTAAAAAAAAGACAAAAACCCCAAACAAGCAGTGATGTAGCTAGTTTGTTTTTTTCTCAGATCTTCCTATGATGCTAATGATTGATTCCTAATGTTTCACATCTCCCTCTTTAAAAACTTTTAATATTATCACCCTGATGACCTCAAAGTGATACGAGTAGTTGTTGATGAATGTTGTTATACTAGGTATGATAATAGCTATGAGGAAGCAGTGAGGTGAGAGTAAAGGCTTGTTCTTGGAGAATATTTTATTTTCATTCATAAAAGTTTTCAACACTGCTTTGTTTTAAAGCACTTTGAGTTTCTTTGCCAACTATTTTACCATTTCCTTAGCAGTCATGTGAAAGGCTAAGACATTTGCTTCTGTTAGAAAGCATTAGTCTTCTAATCTTTTATCCTTTTCTTTGAAAGCTTGAATCTAATACTGATATGAAGGGGGTAGGATTATGAGAAACTTAAATACATCAAGATAACATGCAGTTATCACTTGAGCCATACGAATTTCTACAATATGACTGTGTTCTTACTGCATAAAAAGGGAAGTTAGCTTTTGTTATCTTAAGGTGAAATATTTTAAATCCTAGTGAAACTGAATTTCTCAGAGAGACTGGTGGGGATTGCTGCAGCATTAAAATAAAGTACCTGTTCTAGCCTACTACAAAGCAGAGCATTTAACTTGGTAATATTTATTCCTGGGAGAAATTAGTTTGCTTGCTACAATATCTGCCTGAAGTTCCAGAGCCCTAATAGCTATGAAAGCTTGGTTTTGAATCATAAAAACTCTGGACCTTGTGCTTGAATGGTAGGTGTGATTAAAAATGAAACTTTTGCTATTGTTAAAAGTTAATTCTGTGGTGTGAATAAGACAAGCTTGTTGCTGCAGTTTCTTCCTGCTTCCTGATTATTTTTTTCAAGCTATGCAGCTGTATTATTTTTATCCTGTTTTTTTACTCCTAATTATGCTGCTGATAAGCTTGAATAGAGTCTTATTTTCTCTTAGAAGGAGAAAAGCCTTATGAATAAAAAGTTAAATGCATCCCATATTAATTTTTTTATTTTCTTGCCCTGGTAATTTGTCACCTCCTTAACTTTCAAGTGCTTTATTGAAGTCAGTCATTGAGAAATTATTTCTGTGAGTTTTTATTTCAGTGCCGAATTGAATTAGTGATAGATGGTTTGAGCTGCATTGAGAACTTAGGCAAGATGTCTGGCTTTTATGCTTACTACTGAGGGCAAGAACTATTTCTATATCTTTTTAGAGTTTTTTTTCCAAGCCTTTTATTGCTGTCATAATATTGGATTAAATACAGCAGACTCAAAATACCACTAATTGTATGCTTACCAAAATATAGTAACCCTAATACTGAAGGAAAAAAAAAGTTGCACAGAAGACTAGGCTTCACACTAAGCCTGGGCAGCCTTTAAGAAGGAAACCTTGCAACAGAAAAACTTTCTACAAGTACATAAAAAATAAAGAAGGAGAATCTCCATCCCTTATTGGATGTTGGGGGGAACATGGCAACCAGTGATGAGGAAAAGGCTGAGATTTTTAATGTGGTCTTTGCCTCCATCTTTAGCAGACCAACTGCTCCCATGCTGCTCAGCCTCCTGAGCTTGAGGATAAGGATGGTGAAGAGTACAACCCCCCCATAACCCAGGAAGAAGTAGTTAGTGATCTGCTTTTGCACCTAGATACTCATAAGTCTATGGGGCTGGAAGGCATTCACCCAAGAGTACTTGGGGAGCTGGCAGGAGAGCTCCCCAAGCCTCTCTCCATCATTTTTCAGAAATCTTGGTCAACAGGGGAGGCTCCAGATGACTGGAGGGTGGTTGATGTGACACCCATCTACATGAAGGGCCAGAAGGAGGATCCAGGGAAGTACAGGCCTGTCAGCCTGACTTCGGTACCTGGAAAGATCATGGAGAGGATTATCTTGAGTGAGCTCTCCTGGCAATTGGGAAGCCAAGGGCTCAGGGCCAGGCAGCATGGGTTTATGAAAGGGAGATCTTGCTTAATAAACCTGATCTCTTTCTGTGACCACATGACTCGCCTTTTGAATGGAAGGAAGGCTGTGGACATGATCTCTTTGGACTTTAGTAAGACCTTTGACACAGTTTCCCCCAGCATTCTCCTGGAGAAACTGGCAAATCATGGTATAGACAAATGTACTCTTCATTGGGTCAAAAACTGGCTGGCTGGGTGTTCCCAGAGAGTTGTGATAAATGGAGTGAAATCCTGCTGTCTGCCAGTTGCCAGTGGTGTCCCTCAGGGATCAGTTTTGGGGCCAGTCTTGTTTGGCATCTTTACTGATGACTTGGATGTGGGGATTGAGGGCACCCCCAGTAAGTTTGCAGATGAAACCAAATTGTGTGGGAGTGTTGATCTGACTGAGGGCAGGAAGGCTCTGCAGAGGGATTTGGACAGGTGGGATGGATGGGCCAAGGCCAGTTGTCTGAGGGACAATAAGGCCAAGAGCCAGGTCCTGCATTTTGGTCCCAACAACCCCCTGCAGAGCTCCAGGCTGGGGGATGAGTGGCTGGAAAGCTGCCCAGCAGAGAAGGACCTGGGGGTGCTGGTAGACAGCCAGCTGGCAAGAGCCAGCAGAGTGCCCAGGGGACAAGAAGACCAACAGCATCCTGGCCTGTGTAAGGAACAGCCTGGGCAGCAGGAGCAGGGCAGTGATCGTGGCCTTGTTCTTGGCTTTTGTGAGGCCTCATCTTGAGTGCTGTGTTCAGTTCTGGGCCACTCATTATGGGAAAGACATGGAAATTCTGGAGCATGTCCAGAGGAGCTGCCAAGCCCCTGAGGGGCTTAGAGAACAAGTTGTATGAGGAGAGGCTGATGGAGCATGTTTAGTTCAGAGAAAAGGAGGCTGAGGGGGGAACCTCATTGCCCTCTACAACTACTTGAAAGGAGGTTGTAGAGACGTGGGTGTTGGCATCTTCTTCTCAGTTACTAATGACAGAATCAGGGGAAACGGCCCGAAGTTGCAGCAGGGGAGGCTTAGATTAGATATTAGGAAGAAGAAATTCTTTATGGAAAGAGTGTGAGGCACTGGAACAGCCTGCCCAGGGAGGTAGTTAATTCACCAACCCTGGAGGTATTTTAAGAAACTAATTGACAAGGTGCTTCATGACCTGCTCAAAGAGTTTGGTGTGTGGTTTTTGTTTTAGGGTGGGGTTTGTTTTTTTCCTGGTTTTTGTTTGCTTTTTTTCTTCTAATGGTCAGGTATTTAGGTGATTTTTGTTCTTGCAGGTATGGTTGGACTCTGATCTAGGAGGTCCTTTCCAACCATGATTATTCTCTGATTCTGTACTAAGAATTTACTACAGATGAAATCACTGTAACATGTCAAGAAACAGTCACAGTTGTAGTAAGAGCAACAATTTACTTCACCCTGGATAAAGCATCTGTAGGAAAAGTTTCCTTTTGCCACTATGGACTAACTGTATATTGTGTGGCACACGTGTTTTCAAAATTGGCTGAGTGTTGCTGGTGAAATGCTCTTAGTCTCTGCTCTGTTGAGTAGTTGAGAGAATGTTTTGTGCACTTGTGGAGCTTGTAACAAAAGTGAAGGGAAAACTAGCAGCACTAACTCTTTTACTGGGGTGAGCTGGTGAAGGTGTGAGTTATGTTGAGGTAGGAGTTAGCCATCCAGCCTGATCTCAGCATAACTCCTTAGCCTAGTGCTGCTGGGCAAGGCACAAGTTAGTGCAACCTGTTTACATTGAAGCAGCTAAATCCTAGTGGAGTGGTGAATGAGCTGGAGTTATTTGCACAGTCTTATTGGCACAAGGCTAGAGGGGAGTTTGCTTTTCATGGAAACTCTATCAAACTTGGCAGAGGTACAGAACTTAACTTCCTGGAAAAAAAAGTCTCATATCTTTACTAGTTTCATATTTGAAGAAACAATGAATGGTTTCGGTGCAGATTTTGAGGTGTAGTGTGTATGTTAAAATATCAAGCCAACCAAATACCAAGTAGATGCCAAACTAAACTATAGTTGAAACCACATCTACTGCAAGAAATGTACAAGTAGCCTTTCAAAAAGCAACTGATAAATGAAAAGTCTCTGTAGTATCACTTAGAGTAGGTATTTTTAGATGGTTCTTGGTACATAGGGCTTAACTGAAGGTTCTGTAACTTTCTGGGAATACTGATTCAGTCCTTCTGCTGTAACAAAGTTAATTAGCTGCCTGCTTTGCATTTCTTGGGGCTGCAGCGTTGGAGTTACAACTGACTTCGGATAATCCACAGTAAGGATTGAAGACAGTTAAGGATTAAAGCCACAGTGGTGAAGTAATTCCAAATTAGATGTGATGGGATCAGAAATTACTGTTAAATCTTGAAATTTGCCATCATATCTGCTGCCAGGTAAGGGTAGACACAAAAGCAGACTTTGCAGTCCTGGTTGTCTCAGGTAGCATGCTTCAGTTTCTCTTTTTTATTCTTTAATGCTACCCCTAACATTCTGTGCTTCTGTGGTTGTAGCGGTGAAGAGGCTCAGAATGTTACCATCAATTCACACTGAAACTCAAACAACTCCCAAATTACTTCCCTGTTTGGAACCTATTTCTGGCATCACTGCTCTGACAGCATGTTTAACACTAGATGAGTTTCTAAATAGCCAGTTGTCTTCCATAGTGAAAAGTCCATAAAGATGCTTTTGCTCAGCAGCCCAGTGCCAAGAATTTACTTAGTGTGTGTGGGTTGAGGTCTTTCTCCCTTTAAAATGAGGAGACTTTTAACCATGTTTCTCACTTCACATGTGATTCCATGCATATAAACTATGGAATCTATCTAACTATAAGCTGTTTTGGCTGCTTGTTGGCAACTTTCCTGATCTGGAAAATGTTTTGCAGGTAGGAATGGGGGTATCAGTGCAAGAGTGGAAGCTTGAGTCCTGGTTCCTACTCCACTTGTGTACCTCAACCAAGAGTTATCATAGATGCTTTTATCACAGCTACTGTGGCAAGAATGAGTCCTTAAAAGGTGGTGTGTGTATATGAAGATGAGGTTAATACTTAAATTTTGATTTTACTTTTCACAGGCTCCTAGTAGTGATGTGTAGAAAGCTTTGCTGGGTTTGGGGTTTTGGGGTTTGGCTTAGAGGAAATTGAAAGGTCTACACCAGAATACTAAAGTTTTAGTGGCAGAATTCTCCTTCTCTCTAAATAGCTACAATATGGTGATTTATAGTATGCTGATAAGCAGTGCTCCTTGGTGCTCAGTTCACTATGTACTGCAACATCAAGAGCAGGATCACCTTTACTGTTAAAAGATCTGTGTGAATGCCTGCTAACATCAGGAAACACATTTGTTTTTCTCAAACTGAGACTAGGAGATACATGTGATGTGCATGCCATTAGTTACATTGGGTTGGTAATTTTATGTAGTCTTGTAAAATCTAAAATAGATGCAAGAATGCTATTCTTGATCAAGTGATGCAATTCATAATACCCTTCTAAGATGGATTAGGTAACCTTATTTAACTCTATCCTCTAGAGGTCTTTAATAACCTTAACATATCTGTCATTCCCATCTGTTTTAATTTAAGGCTGATTATACTAACATGCTTTAAATCTGGAAACCACCTGACCATTCAATATTGTTTTATGCAGATACAGCTTATGGTACTTTCAGAATATAAACACAAAGATTGCTATTGTGAAGCAATTAATTTTATTAGGCTTGTCCTTGTTTAGTCTTCATGTAAGCTTGAAAAGCTATTAACCTTTTTTGAGCAGCTTTTCTTGGTTTGGAATTTCCCCTCCCCCAAACCAGCTCCTGCTAACCAGCTACTGTTCTTGTAACTGTCAGTTTTCTCAATGTGTCTCCTGGGAAATAACTGAGCCCAGCTGAAGGGGAAGGTGGGAGCAGTGAGCTCAGCAGTTACACTGCCAGGCTCAGGAGGAGGTCAAGGTTTGATGCTACCCAACAAGTGACAGATTTGATTATGCTTTTTCATTATGCATGAAAGTAGCACACACGTTGTAAATGCATTATGTGGTGGTAAAGGCTACCATGCAGAGAAAGGGCAACACTGGATTGGTTCAGGGTTATAATACAGTATATATTTGTGCAGTATTTGGCAATACTTCTGTGCTGGAGTGTTCTCATTTCCAGGTATTGATTTTTTTATTACAGTTGAATACTTCAAGATAGAAGAATGACAGGGATTGCATTGGTATCAATGCATAAATTATATATTTCGAGGAAGCACTTCTAGAAACTGGTTTTGGTTTTCTTTTTCAAATGTCTGCATTATATGTGTTGCTAACTGTTCTTCATTGACTACTTCATCTCTTGAGACTTAAAATAAGGCTAGATGAGCTGGCTAATCACAGAAGTCTCTTGTTTCTGATGCTTCTACAATTTATCTTGAAGCAATAGACAAACCAAGTGGCAGTTATTTAAATGTGTAAGCAGAAGAATCAAAAAGAAACTGCTGGTGCAACAAGGCTACATGAGTGTAAGGAATGGTGAAAGGGGGACTGGAAACTGCAGATTATTGGCTGAAGTGAATCACCATGAGTATTCATTGGATTACAGTAATGAAAAGGGAAATGATGGGAAAGTGGACTGCTTTAAATGTGTGCAATGGGAACACTGAGCATGGCCATGAAGACTGTCATAGTGTTAAGCTACAATGATGAAGCAGATATTAGTGCACTGAATACTTCTGGTCATTCCAAGACAAGACAATTCAATGAGCTGAAGCTATAGAGATGTAAAAAGGTATTTGATGAGGAGCTCTATAGGCTGTTTATTCTCTCAGTGAGTGTCATCTTTTGTCTTCAGGCTGTAGCATGCATCTCTCAGCACAGATAAATGTGTAACATATAAATACATATAAATAATAAATACAGCACTTTTAACCTAAGGCACTGAGTCTGGCATTTCTTGTTCTGATACTTCTGTTGTGGCAATACTGGAAAGCAATAACAATCTATTTAATGTGTTTAGAAATAAAATTTGATATATGGTAAGGTGTGTTTAGCCCACATGTGCCCAGTACAGGGCTGTATATATAGGTATAATAGAGAAACTGATGGTATATTCTGAAATGAGAGGGGCAAATCAGAGTTCTTATTTTTGCTAACTTGCTGTGATTGCATCTTCTAGGTTTGTATCCTGATATGATGTGCAGGAATAATGGTTAACTTCTTGCATCCATAATTCTGTAAGCTTTAATTACTCCACATTCTCACCACAGCACTGGCATCTCTGAAATTCAGTGGATGCAGCTTATACTTGATGTTATTAGTCAAAACACCCTTTATGTCAGAAGCTCACCAATCTGATTTCCAGTTCCAGCTGCCATACTTTCTTTTGAAGGCTTCCAAACAAATTATTCTCTCTAAAACACAGTCATACAGTCCACAAATGTGTTCTCAACTGAACTGCCAAACAGATGGTTCCAGTTATTTCCCAAACAATGCTCTGGTCACACATTTTGTAACCTTGCTTTACTTTTGCTACCTGTCCATTTCTTCATGGCTGAATACTTTTTGTAATTATTTTGATTTGCAGATTCTCCACAGGGGAAAAAAAAACTTCTCATGATGACACTAAAGGTATGAAGCAGAAGCTAGGATGTCAATTAATATCTAAGAATTAGATTATCAAACTGACTTAGATACTGAAACATAAGTATTTTTCTTGCTGTCAATCATTTTTTACTGAAAACATAAATAAAATGCATCTGTACAGCTGCTGTGTAACACTTTTGACTATTTTAGTTTCCCCAATATTTGAAAATATATCTATTGAAGGTATTCAGATAGCAAAAAAGACTGGGCAAGTACCTTAGCTTTTCTACTTGGATAATTTTTTTAGCAAATTAGGCATTTATTTACAGTTTAGAAAAACAGTGCTTGGAGGGGATTTCTTGAAGTCAACCTCAAACTGCATATGGATGTGAAAGAAAACTTTATTTGACTTTATTTGTGGTTGTATTTCTCTTCAAAAGCTTTTCATAGCCCTCTGATGGATGTATCTTTCTAGATAGAGCTTCTCCAGTTCTTAGGCTGTTCTTTATAGCTGGGATTCCACAAGTTACTTTTGTGGGTGATTATTTTGATGGTTTCTTTTTAAATGCCTTGATTGGAAAATAACCAGCCTTTAGACATTTTGTGCATTTACTAGTTAGGGTTGAGTATAATGTCACCAGAGGAAGAGGAATCTTTGGCCAAAGCAGTGAAGGATCAACTGACAAGATCACAAA
The DNA here is from genome assembly GCA_024611195.1 of Ceyx melanurus. Classification (NCBI taxonomy): domain Eukaryota; kingdom Metazoa; phylum Chordata; class Aves; order Coraciiformes; family Alcedinidae; genus Ceyx; species Ceyx melanurus. Next base: position 25,173 of record JANHGL010025503.1, read on the forward strand.
TGCCTCACAACTATCACACAAATACATTGCCTCAGTTAAGAGGAAAACTAATTGTTATAAATTTTTTATTTTAATTTATTGTCCTTGCTAGACTCCAAATCAAAAGTGTTTTTATCTAGACATGCACACATTTTGTGTACGCTTATTTGGATATTGAACACGTTCTCTTTCTGTAGCAACGTGACTGCTTGCAAGTCTGACTAGCATGGCACACAACATGTGCCAAGCTGTTTTCTATGAGGGTAGGGCTTATAACTGTGCTATAAAAGCTTGAAAACTGGGCCCTGTGTTTCATGGCAACAGACACAGGTGAGCAGAGGTTTGTAGCTCTTGCCAGAAAGTCTGTGAAACTCACCAAACATTTCACAAAAGTATGTGAATAATATTTGAGACACATTTCTAGTGCTTCAAGGAGTTCTTTCATAAAACCCTGCTTGCATTTGGCATGAGTGACTCTGTAGGGCTCTAAGTGTTGAAACAGCATTTAGATATCAAGGAATTAATCCTCAAAAATTAGCTGATGTACATTATTCCTAATAGTTTTTCTAACTATTAATATCACTATCTACTTTACAGGTGGCAATTTAGATGCATCATGAAGATTTAGACAATCTAGGAGAACAATTCTGCTTTAGTAGTCCATTCAAATTCTGTGCAATGCTAAAGATAAAACAATGAGGAAGCTTGGCAGTGTTGGTCAGAAAATGATCTGCCTAGATTCTCAAAATATTTCTCAGTTGTTGGATCACTGTTTCTGTTGGAGTGGTTGGGTAAAAGTAGATTTGAGAGGAGCAATGGGTGAGTGGTGTTCTTGATGAATGGTGTGACAGTTCTATCAAATCTCCCACCTGAAAGCTGCTGAGTTTATCCTGAGCTATAAGAGTTGGAAACATCCAAATGTGCTGGAAGGTGTTGCCATAACTCAGTGAAAAAGAAAAGCTACTGCTTATACAAGATCTCAAGGATTAGTGGCAGGAGGAGGTGGATATTCCTTCAGCATACACCTAATTTCTTTGCAATTAGAAAACTCTCACATAAGACTGTATCATTTGGGTTCCTTCACTTTAACTCTCACTCTTGAAATAACTGTTTTCCTGAAATAGTCCCAATCCTTGCAGTGTTGCTGAGAAAAGCTAAAACAGTCTGAACCTGTAGCATATCTTTTTTAACACATTCTCTAATTCAGTTGCTGCACACTGATTTTAATCATGTCAAATTAATGGCAAATGCTTTTCTGCACTATCTGAATCAGGTTTATTATTTATTTTATTTTGCCAGAAGAGATTTTTCCTTATGCTATGTTCAAAAACATACAAATCCTGCTCTCTCAGGGGCCTATTAACCAGTTGCTGTGAAGTACAGACAAGCTGTCCTGCTGTTAGATAGGCACAAACGTGGTTCAGGGTGGTGTTTATACAAATAATGATTTGCACACTTAATGTGGTGTGCATTGGTCATGTGCAGCCTGTACTCAGGCACCAAAGTTTTAAGTTCTTTTCTGAAAAACTTATTCAAAAACCCTGAGCATGACATTCCTACACACTTGTTTGTCTGTAGGGCAAGGAATGCATGTTAACCAGCTACCCTCAACTTCTTGTTCAAGGATCCTGTAAGATAGAGGCAGATGATGGCTGGGATTAGAATAATGCTGTAGAATAATACAGAGCTCAGTTCCACCTCCCCTGCAGAATTTTGGACCTAAAGCCATTTAGGATTAAAATTCCAGAAAGGACTTCAAACACTATAGAATTTACTAATGCCATTACATTTAGTGCTCTATGCCTAATCTTACTTCACAGTGTATAAGGGAGACTTTGAGGCCTTAGAAGCATACCTAAATTTAGACAATAATTTGAGGTGCTGCCTGGAACTATTAGCTAAGCACTTCCTAGGATGCTAGGAGGGTATTTAAATCCATAAACTAAGGCATGCCCCAAAAATGTTTATTTTACTTTTGTGAGAAATATGAGAATGGGGAAATTTATCTGAGGACCTCATAGAAATGTTTTTTATCTAAAATAAATAACCTTGGCATCCTGCTAATGTGTTAAAATGGTGTGAACACATCCTAAACTTCATGTAAAATTGATTAGAATATTTTTGTCCAGAAATGTAGGAATATACAAATGAGTGAAGCTTAAGGGTATTGGTGACTAGGAGCACCAAAAATGTTCATTAATATATGTACCGAATTATAATGTTTAGTATTTAAAACAGTTCTCAGTAGCTCTCTTTTGTGTTGCTTTGCTTTGTAACCAAACAAACATTATCTTTGGAAATTAGGCTTTAACATAACTGCTGCTCTCAGATTTTTGCTCTCTCCTAAAATTGCACACTTGCTGTTTTGAATTAGGAAATTACAGCAGTTGCTACTACCCTAGGGTGATTTCACTTTAAAAGCCCAGGCAGAAATAATATTTTGCAGGTTCCTGCTAAATGAGAGAGGGCATCTTAGAAAGCTGAGGCTGAAAAGAATTTGCTGCTTTGAATGCATTGTGAAATGCTGGATTCAGATTACTGTAAGTAGGTAGGTAATATGTTGCAAAGGTGGAGTGCTAACGAACACACAGATTGCAGGACAGAAGATGCTGTGTGCTGCAGTAAACTGATATTCTCCAGCTTCCTTCAACTATTCCCCTGACAAGACCTGAGCTAACATCAGAAATGGTGGGAACTGGCTTGTGTTCACAGTTTTGTTCTGGCCTATTCATATTTTATGAAAGGGATGGATTGAGAGGAACTCTTTTATATGCAGTGTAAAAGCTTATCCAGAAGGTATGAAAACATGAATAAAGATTTATTGACTTGAGATGACTGAATAAAAATACACATGCTTTTGAGACTGATGGTAATAAGCATCTTATAGCTTTACTTAGTGTTCAGATGCACTCAGAACTGTCCTACTTTCATACAAGTTAACACAGGACTAGAAGCACTTATACAGAATTTGTGCTGTATTGATAGATAGTAGTTTTACTGACACAATCCAGTCCCTGAATGTATGACCTCTGACAACTGGTTTATTTTGCTTTAGGTATTTCTAATGATTCTATACAACCTTTTTCAATGCAGCATTCTTAAGATAAGCCATTAAATTATTTTAATACTGAGAAAAATTAACTTACAGTAATAGAAATATTGTTATAGTTCTTTAAAACAGAATTAACAATTGACTTTTATAGTCAAAACCTGAATGAGCACACAGCCATATGAGTTTCCATTTGGTGCTGAGACTTACACTAAGCTAGTTCTGGTCTGCTAATGAAACCTGTAACAAGTTAGACCCCTGTCCCATAACCATGCTGTGTCTCTGAATTAATCCCAAATGCTTTGCTTGTGCCTGGAAGACAAGCTGAAACTGTTTAAATGCTGTTGCATCAGGTCCTTCTATTAATTAGCAGTTTGGGGCTATTTTGATACATGAACTGCCTATTGATTTGTCAAGGCCAAAGCTGTTTGTGAGAGGAAATAGTTTGAGTTTCCCCAATACTAGTGGTGAAGAAGGAAAAAGAACAACTAGAAAACTGATACTTGCTAAAAAGAAAAAACACCTTAAATTGAATACTGAAGCTTGTTTTCTAAAGCCATAATAAGCAATCATAGAATCATTTAGGTTGTAAAAGATTGAGATCAAGTCTAACCCAGCACAGCTACGTCCACCAATAAGCAGTGTCCCAAAGTAACACATCCACATCATTTAAATAACTCCAGGCATGGTGACTCAACTTCTTGGGCAGCCTGTTCCAATGCTTAACTCTTCCAGTGAACAATTTTTCCCTGATGTCCAATCTAAAGCTCCCCTGGCACAATATGAGGCCCTTTTCTCTTGTCCTATTGCTCAGTACTTGGGAAAAGAGACTGACACCAACTGTCAACCTAATAGCATAAACAGACTAAAGTCTGCCCTCTCTAAGTCCAAGGTGGCAGTTCTACTGACCTCCTTCCTTCTCTGAGAATCATGGAACTGGATGACCAAAAATTTTTCAGCTGGTGGAAATAACAGACTTTTTTTCAGTCATCAGACTATAATATGAGATGGTGTGTAATGGTTCTCTGGTCTGTAAAGATGTATAAATACCTAGTGTCTAATCCCAGTCTACTGAAGTTGTACATAGAAAGATTAATTATATATAATAATCTCAGTATTCAGTAGAGGCATCCATCCATGTAAGCCAGGAGCTATTTGTCACTTCATGATTATGTTGTCTGATATACTGCAGAAATATTCATATCAGTATCACTTCAGCCTGAATATCATATTCCTAAAGATGGAAAAAATAGATGTGTGTGCATATTTTTTAATCAGCCCATTTAATGCAAAATCCTGCATGTGGTGTTTGGAATCCAAATGAGGAGTTTGTTCATACTTTGGAGTATGAACAGCTTTCAGATACCTTAGGAAGTGAGCCATGTTGTCATGCAAAGAAAGCAATATAAATATGCTTCATAATATACGTGTATGAATTAATTGTGATTTTTTAAAACAAGTAACTTTACAGATAGGTAAAATCAAAGGTAGGTGATATGTAAAATCAAAGGTAGGTATAATAGAATCAGAATTGTTGAAAAGACCTTTGAGATCATTGTGTCAATGCTAACCTAAGACTGCAGTCTTAAGCAGATTTCTGTATTTGCATAGAATGGCTTTGTTTTAATGAGGAGGACTCCTCTGCAAGGGAGAGATCTCCACAATTGTCTCTAGTGGGGACATGAAGGCATTCCACTTTGCTCTAACTGTATCAGCAGGACTGGTCAGAACTTTGACTGTAGCAATAATGGTGCTTATGTCAGGAAAATTTTATTATAATGATGACAGTATTCATTACTTATTGGTGAGTCGTGGTAGGAGTGTTGCCTATTTAGTAAGCTGATATGTGATACACCTGGCATGTGTTCTGTAGCTTTTTATTAGCTTAATTCCAGCCATATTAATTAGCTGCACATTGTAGCAGCCATGTGCTTCCTTGTGTCTGAATGTCACTGTGCTGTGAAGTGCAGTAACAGACCTTCATGACAAGATATGATACACCTGTTTCTTCTTTATTAAAGTTTAAAACTTAAAAAAAAACCAACCCAAACAACGTTCTAAGTGGGTATTGTTCACACTAAGGTTTCCTGTCTTCAAAAAGGGTGTAAAATCTATGTACAAATACACTTTCTACTTTTCTGCTTTTCATTTCTAATTCAGGGTTATGTACATTGATAATTATATGCAAAAGATGAATGTATCAGAATCAGATAGAAAATTCTGCAGTACTAATTAGAGGGAAAGGGCTTTAAAGGAAGCTGAGATCAGTGGTGTCATGAGACTTCATCCCCCTTGCGTGTTCTCTGCAGAAGGGTTATTTGATTATGATGTTGACTTTTAAAATACACTAATTGGAAAATGCATGCATTCAAGACACAGTGACTTTCAGTGTCATTGGTAACAATTCACAAACAGGGTTATGTTGGTTTCTGCTATTGTGGTATTGAAAATAGACCAGAATCTGTGAAAACAAATGCAAGCAGTGGCAGCCACCTATATGACCTTGACCCCTCTCAGTTACTTTTCATGCAACTATTTCAATATAAGTTAAATTCCTAGTGGAAATTGGACAACTTGTCATTTTAACACAAGTTGGAAGAAAGATGGTTTGAAAAGTCAGTTCCACCATTCAGATATTTCCTAATTAGTTGGAACCTACCACTTTTTCCTAGGGTGAACAAGTCCCAGAAAATAAGACTGGGAGAGTTGTAATCATTGTAGGCTAACATGGAAATGCTGGGGAAAGGAAAGGGGGGGGGGGGGGATTTTCTTGCTTAATTTGCACAGCTTCAACAAATTCAAAATTTCCTGTGAATCTTACATAGCAATAAGCAAAACGGAATCCATAAATAATCATAAAAGAAACTGTATTGTGAACAATACATTGCTTCAGGTATTAGTTGGAGGACAGGTAATGCTAAACAGGTATCCTTCAATCTTCCAATTGATCACAATTAGAGTTGGTATTAAAGCTTTCATTATTCTTTTCCATCTTTGTTCTCAGTTATCCTTGGATGAGCCAATCTAACATAACAAGTAACATGTCCTGTGTGTCTGTCAGTTTTCTTTAACCTCATTTTATTATTGTCTGAAAGATTTTTCTGCTGTATCTTTGCACGAGTCTTGCAAAGCAACCTCAATTGGTTTTGTTATTGCTGACTCATCTGTCATTTTTCCTGCCAGCATCAGAATAGTCTGTCCTGCCTTTAATGTGACTTACCTTTCCTGAAATAGAGCTTCTCTGCCTATTACCTGGTTGGCCTAAGCTTGATGAAGACTTGGCTTCCTTTGACTGAAGTATTTTAAATATTTCCAGTTCAAAACAAAGGGCTACATTCATGTTGGCACTGAAAAAGATATACTGCTAATACTTTGTGTGTAGGTAAAACCATGAGAGTAAGAGGAATCAAAATTCTTCTTTCCTAGATCTAGACCAACTCCACACTCTTTGGGGGTCAGCAGATTCTGGCAGTTCTCCCCACCACTCTGTGAGCCCTGCAAGGCTCCTGCCCATCAGTGGGAGCTCTGTGTGGTGCAGGAGGCAGAAGTAGGACCTGCAACCTCATTCCTGCTGTGCCTGTGGGTACATGACATTGTGGGGAAGAGGAGGTGGCAGAGGTGAGGGGGTTGCAGTGAGGAGAACAGCTCTGGGCACAGCTCCAGGCTTGGGTGGGGCAGGAAAATTCTCTATAGAAAGAAGTTAAAGTGTAAGAAACACTGAGTCACACAATTTGTGACACGTGCTAGACAGTCCCCTGCCTTCATTGTGATCACAGCCATCACAGCTGTCCATCTGGCTTTGCAGCTCTTTCTGCTCACTAGTTATTAAAGTAATAGTCAAATGAATGAGGAGATAAAGGCAACTAACTCAAAAATGAATCACAATAATTAAAATTTTGGCAAGCTTAAGCAGGACCAGTTAATGTGCAGGTGGAGTGCAAGGTTGGTAGGGAGCATTACAGGAGGGTTTTGCTGGGGAAGATGGGGAGCAGGCAACTGCCTCCTGTGACCCACGGAGCCCCAGGGCTGAGGAGGATGCTGGGGTAGTGGGATGCCAGGCCTGTAAGTCTCTCAGTTTTAAAAAACACCACTACACCCCAAAAAAACACAACAAAATAAAACAAACAGGCAATAAACCCCACACCCCAAACCAACCAAGCTAACAAGATGCCATGGCAGGAATGAACTCATAGTGGTCTCCCCTCTGCTTCCTATGTGAGACCCATGGAGAGCTGGATACAGAGAGTTTCATTCTGCCACAGCTGCTGTCAGGGAACTCTGTAGGTGTCTACTCTAAGAAACTCATCAAAATAATTATATTATTGACAAATACTGAGGCATCTACTTTTTTGAGCAAGAAACTATGTTGGAAAACTTTCAGCCATTGTAGCTTCATCCAGCCTGTTTATAAACATGTATTTGAGGAGATTGTTGAGTGCTAGTGTGTTATTTTTACTAACTGATATTTGTATTTTTGTGAGGTTGCTTTATGTAGTGCTTCTCATTCTGCAAAAGAATTTCTGAGTTGGTTAACTTGGATGACTGGCAGTTGCTTATCTTCATGAATTAGTTCATATCTAGCATAACAGTAGGGTCAAAACAAGTATTTTCCTCATGTTCTGTTTATTGCACAGCTCCTGCATGGACTCTCAATGCTTAAGAAATGGCTACGTTTTAACTACTTATTCAAATGAGCTTAATTTCAGTACAGCAGGAAGCATGTGAAATTAAAACTTAGTTGCATTTTTGACAAAAGCCTTAATATTTTCCCTATGTTGCTCTAAGAAATGAGGCAAGTTAATCATAAGGGCTTGTTGGCTTTATAAGTGGAATGAGTCTTGCAATAAGAAGGTATTACTGCCTGTGTTATCCCTTCAGTTCATATAATAAAATATTACCCATTAATGGAAATGTAATATAAGCCTTAATTCTAAATTATGAAAGCTACCCAACAATTCAGAGTTCATACTATGTAAAAGGCAAGTTTGACCCTTGAAACAGCCTGAAACACAGCAATTGTTGGAGTAGATAGTTCACTTGATTATATTTTGTTTGGTTTGATTGGTTTTTTTTAATCTCCATCCCCGAGTGGTCATTTTAGGTTTACATAAGTTTCTCCAACACTTAACTATAACTCTTGCACTGATGAAGAAGTTTGGTGCTTTTTGGAGAACTTTTGAAAATGCTTTTGTTAAACCTTGGATTTCTTTTTTTCATTATTGAGAAAATATTTGCAGTTACAAATGTTTTGAGACAGGTTTGTAAATCTGCTAGTGCAGAATTGCAATCCAGCATAGAAACAATACTTTTCAGCACTTTGGGTTTTAGGGCACAGTTACTTTAACCTGAAGTATGAAGCTGAAAGAACAGCTTGCCAGCTTGAGTTACATGATTTTTTATATACATAGGCACTGAACTTGGCGGCTGTTCTGAAAATCAATGGGTCAAAGTATGTTCTTGGCTGTGTTGACCCAGCTGTGTACTGTTACAGCTTGTGTGCAAATTGGAAGGAAGAAAATAATCCTATTACACACAGCTAACAGAAAGAGCTCCCTTCCAGCAAGATGACTAAATTGCCAGTGCATGCTTTTTTAAGGGGTAGACCACAGCTCTGGGGGTGGGTAGAAGGAACAGCCCTTACCAAAGGAGATGTGCTGCTGAGGGGCAGAGATGTCTGCTGTGACTGCCATTGGTAATTGCATGGATTTTTCTTCTCAGCAGCTAGCTGGTTCTGAAGCATATGGTAAGTGGTTTTATTTTCAATATGCTCGAGGAATTGTTTTGCTTAATGAATGAAGTTTTGCTTAAGAGCAGTGATTTTGTTAATGAAAGTAACCCCCAATTAAAATATGTCAAGGAAGCAGTTGTTCCAGTCTAGGCCTGTTTGTTTACCAAGTGTTGCTGCAGAGATTTGGTACAAAGAGCCTTTTAGAGTCTGAGAGGAAAAGAAGATCACTAAGGGTAATAAAAATTACAGGGTAGGAAACATTTCCATGTGGAAAAGTGGCTGGTTAACCAGACTGTCATTCTGATGCTTTTGCTCTTCCTCAGCTCAATGCTGAAGATGAGGACAGGTGTATAAAAACAGGTCTGTGGCTGCTAATAGGGTTACCTCAGTCTAGTTCCTTAGTGAAAAAACTTTTCTATAGCACTTCTAAGAAACTTTACAGTCCTGAAAAGAATTTGAGTCGTAATAATTGTCCTACACATAATTAATGTATTATGAGTTAATCAGTTTGTATGTTCTACAGTTAAAACAATGGATTGCAATAAGTAGCTGGTCCCCAGAGATACTTTACAGCAAAACAACTAAAAAAGTGCCCCAATGTTATAGCCAGTATTGTCTCTAGCCTGTTGAGATCCCTCTGAATGGCAGCACAGCCAATTAGTAATATCAATTTCCAGATTTCTATGGCATGCAAAGTAGCTGAAGGTGCACTCTGCTCATTGTCCTAGTGAAGAATGACCACAGACCACTGCTGACCTGGTGTGATCATGCTGCCTGCTGCTCATAACCCTTTGAGCCTAGCAGTCCAGATTTTCAGCCCATTTCACTGACCTCTTGCCTCATCAGAGTGAGGATTTCATCAGACTGAAAGACTTGATGAAGTCAAGAGAGCTACAATTCCACCCTCAGCCTCTGAGCCTCTCATTTCATTGTAGATGGCTCTTGGCTTAAGGATGATTTCCCTGTCATAAATTGGTGCTGACTGTTCCAAATCACATTATCCTTAATATGTTTGGAAAGCAAGGAAGTTAAGATACTCTGGATAAAGTTTGAAGACATGAATGCTTAAAGGAATTTGATCCCTATGATTTTGAAAAGATCTTGTCAACCTTATTGGTATTGGAACTATACTCATCTGGATTATGTATATTGTGTGACTATATTTAGGCTGCTAAAAATGTTGCTGCTCTTGTTCATATTGAATTGATATTTGCTGGATTTTACAAGTGTATGGTGAGAAACCTACCTTTTCCACAGAATGATGATCAAACTTTAAATTCCTGCCAAGGATAGCTGGAGTTATGTTTCTAGTGGACACATCTGTAATTTAAGTCATATTAATCTCATGAGGTATGTCAGTACCTAGCACTCAAAATTTAAGCATCCTATATTTTTCCTTTCTGTAAACTGGAGATTTCTTTAGGCTGGCTTTAATCCATCATGAAGCCAGCCAGTTACTTCCACTACGTACTTTGAAATATTTCCCTTTCACTGACTCAGTTTTGTCAAAGACATAGTCATCCTGTGAAAGGATTATTTGCTATAGAGGCCTTTCACTTTTGCTGTAGAAAATAAAGGAAGGCAGAATCTAATCTTTTTTCCTTTCAGTGTGATACCTTATCTTTCAGTGTGATTTGTAATGGTATAGGGTGGTTTTATAATGACATACATTGTGCTGTGTTATTCTTCAAAGGAAGGTATGAAGCAAAGTTAAGTCAGCTTTTGTTTAAACAGATATTATTATGCTTACCAGTAGGAGAGAACATGAGAAATGGCTGGCAAAGGACAGAGGACATAAAAAGCAGAATGACAAGCCAAGAATTTGCAAAATTTGTTTACCTTCAAACATTTAAAAAGCAGTGGCACTGGGATATGAGCAAAGAGAAATTCTCTGAACAAACTTTTTAATTGTTTTTTTTTGGGGGTTTATGTTGTTGACATTGCTTTTTTGTTTCACAAACAGACTTTTTTTTTTTTCCTTAATTTTCATTGTTATACTGCATATTGTTACATTTGCCAAAAAATCTGAGCCCTTTCCATGGACAAACATTTTGGTGATCTTGTGCTTCTTTCTGCTTTCCTAGTCTTCATTGCAGTTCAACTGTTTTATTCCATAGGGCCTTTAAATTTGCTTGTTGCCTGAATGTCCTGGATTATCAGAGTTTTTGCTAACTATATATGAAGTATCAAGAAAAAGTTAGTGTTTACACGTGTTCTCTATGTATTTCTTTTTTTTAAGAAAGATTAAATATAATAATGCCCACAATTAGGCTTCACACAAGTGAAAATTTCACACGTGAAATTTCACACATGCTCCTCACTAACAAAGAATTTTAATGATTTTTTTTTTCTTCTTTCACTGTTGCATTGGGGGATGCAAAATATGCTGGTGACAAAGTTCACTAATACTTTTGTTGCATGGAAGATTTAACAAGGCATACACAAAAAATAATCTTGTTCTAAAGACTTAAGGGATTCCACTCTGTCCAGTTCAGGGTAGTTGCATGTATGTGGGTGCCTGGTAATTAAAAGCTGGAAGGTTGTTGCTTTCATGATCCAAAAATATCTATCACATCTTGATATGTATACTACAAAATACCTTCACTGAGTTTTGTGATTAATGGAAAAATATGTGTTGAGGGATGGAACAGTACTGGTTAATACTTATGATGAGGTATAGTTGGTTAATATAACAAAGACAAGAGGAGAATGTTCAGTGCATCAGTAACTAGAAAATTCACTGTAATGTAGAACAACTGATTAAATGAATTGTTCATTAATTTCAATTAATTGCTTTCAAGCTATTTGCATTAAAACTTTGACTTCATAGTTTGTCCCAGTTTTCTTTCTAAAGAGCTACTTCCTTGTATTTACTAAATTTTTTAAAGTTGCTCTTTGTTCTTTATCATAAATAAAACATCTCTGCTTCTGGCACTATGTAACTATTTTTTAATTTTTACTCCAGCCTGAACACTCTGTTTATTCCATATAGCATTTAGTTAAATATATTGGAGAGCTTTCTTTTCATCTGTGGTTTCTACACTAGTATAATATTCCCTTTGGCTTTTTTAATTAACTTTAGAAGGTTAAATTTTCAAACACCAGTTCTTTGGCTATCACTTTAATTTGTTCTTATTTGTCCTAAAATCTCTTGGAAAGCAATATGAAAACTGTACTACTGGTATTTGAGTAAAACATTTGCTCACTGTTCTTTTTTGCTGGTGATGATTTGAGTTTTATAAATTCTAGTTCACACCAACAGCATTTTAATGACAGTATCAGTGGTCAGCATGGAAACTCAAGTTGCTGATGACTTCTGTGGTGGCTAAGGCTTTCTGAACTCAGTAAATTTACATTCCATGTAAATTCTATCTGTAGCTTCTGAAAAAAACATGTTTTAGAAAGCTGAGTTACTATCCAAGAAAACCAGTAACACTCCTAATGTGTGAGCAGTTGGAAGAGCTCAAACTACAGCGTGATGATGCCTGCATCGTGCAGGGCTAGGGCTGAATACAGTGGTGAGTTGATGCAGAATAGTGGAGTGATTCATAACAAATACAGACTAAAATCTGAAAAACTAAGGAGGTGAACTCTGGTCTGTAACTATTACAAGTGTGTGAACACATGGGCTGAGTTATTCTTATCTAACCATAGTTCAGGTGATTTTTGCAAGGGCAGTCCCAGGCCCTGTTGCTGTTGAGCTAGAATGGACAGATTCCAGAGAAGATGCAATATGAAGTGCAGTGAGAAATGTCTTGCCTCAGATGTGTGACCCAGCTGAACTGAGATCCACTGTTTCTTGTTGAGGGCTGATATTGTCCTGAAAAACAATGAGGACCAGAGCGCTGCTGTAAAAATGATTTGAATGTACTGTGCAAAGTACAGCAAATGGGCTAGCAAAGGTGACCAAAATTCACAGCAGAAGGCTCACACTCAAACTCAGTTCTTCATGGTAAAAAGACCTTTACAAAAAAAATATGGAAAATGCTGGCCTTTTTATCCCACTTACAATTATAAAATAGCAGCTTTTGCAGTATCTCCATAAGCATCAAGGGCAGAGGATTTGTAACTTAGCACAGAACTTCTTTCTTTTGGCAGAGACCTAATTAAGCCAACATGGTGTATTAGACTGATTCTGTCCTCTACTTTAAAACAGACTTAAGTTTTGTGAAGGAAAGACAAGCAAAGATCCTGACCCTGACAGAGAAGTCTGAATATCTGCAGTTTTGACTAGTTCAGATTCCTGTGTTCATGATGCTGACAGGAAAGTACAAAGTAGTGAAGACAAAAAAAAAAAGGATCTCTGGATGAGATATGGATCAGGCTATCTACAATAAACTAACATTCCTCTTTTCAGACTATCTGCTATTTTTATGGCTACAGTTGGACACTGAAGAGACTTCTTTATGAAGGTGTGAAATGTTGTTAGCACTGAAATATATAGTTTTGTGAACTGCAGATTGCTGTGGTGGCAGAGTTTAGAAGCTGTTTAGTGAAACCAACTTCAAACTTTACAACAGAATTTTGCTAAATTCAAACAAAATGGCAGAGGGTTAGCCTGTAATCATAATGTAATCACTACCAAACTGGTCTTTAATGGTACTTCTTGAAGTACTTTTCCAACCTAAAAAACTATATGCTTCTATGTACATATAAAATAAATACATGATAGTGATCTACTTAAAAATGTAAATAGCAAAACCCAATCACAAGGAAAGGCTAAGTCATGTTTAAATGTCTTTATTGGCAGCTGTGGAGCAGTTGCTTATGCAGAAGCTGATGGTAAGTAAAAAACAGTAAACTGAAGAATTGATTCAATAATGATGGTTTTATTTAAATACACACAAATTCTTTTCATAGCAACAGTTCTTCTAACACATGCATAATGGGATGATGCACAAATTCAGTGAAGTGAAGGTTAAATTCCCCTTTTTAAATATTTCAGCAGCAAGCATTTCTGCTTGCTTTTTTTTTTTGACATAGAATTCTAAGTGAAACAGTCAGGCAAGCTGTGGGGCTGTCTTGTCTTAATCCTCCCTTTGCAGTTACTAGAAATGCAACCTTATGTGTCAAACATAATGAAGCTTGAAGGTTATAATTTGCAAAAGTATGCTTCCATTTACTTTTGTGTAAAATGCCTAACTGGAGGAAGCCATTCTTGTAAAAGCAGCTGTGGGTTTAGTTATCTAATGAATTTTATCAGATAAATACTTAACAGGCACAAATATCCATTTATCTTGCTTTTTTTTCTGTCCTAATGTGCTACATAACTGTGAGAGTTTATGTCAAGGTGCACCAATCCTCAAGGTATCTTCCATGTGGGCAGATCAGAAGATAAAATGATTTTATTATTGTGCTTCAGATTTTAAATGTTAAATGAAAAACTGTATGCAGTGATAATTGTTTAATAAGACTTCCATAAATACCTTCATACCCTCATGCTGCTGCTTCTACCATGTAACAGTTCAGAACTGTGGCCCTGTGATATTAAAATCCATGTCTTCAGAATTATCTTGACTGCTTGTAATTGAGAAAGTCAGATGTTTTTGTCTATTGTCCTTTTTTTAGGATATTGAGGAAAAAGCCCATGATTTATGTTTTGGTTTTAACTGACATTTTCTGTTAGGTTTTTTTTACATCAAACTTAATCTTGAGTGTTTTATTTGTTCTTCACAGTATTTTGGAATGCACAGCATAGCAACTACAAATCTATGGGATAAACTGGATTATTCATTCAAGTTTCATCTGCTGTGTTACAGATCAATATGATTATGTACACAAGGCAAAATAGTCTTTCTAGTCCAGTTGTTTGCTCAATAGAACTAAAAATAGAAGCATTTGCAGTGTCCTTGTTATATCTAGGCATTTGGAAACAGAGTTTTCTTAGCTTGGAATGGGAATGAGGGGAATCATCAGGTGAGATACATATTGAAGGCCAAAGAAGGAGCAAGACTTGAAACAATTTGATTTTTAAGCATGTACAAAAGTCAGTTCTATGGTATGTGCCAGAATAGATACTTAGCAGCCAAAGAAATTAGTATAGTTTTCCTTGAAGAGGGAGAGCTACCCAATGGAGAATGGTGATGACAGGACTGTGCTTGCTTCCCTGCAGTTCTGAGAAGAGACATATTCAAATAACTCAGAGGTTTTTCTGGTAGTGGACATTTAATTAAATGCAGTTAAATAATGCAATTTTTCCTTCTTAAATAGCATCATCATAAAATACCATGAAATGAAAGAACTGGATTCCATCTCCCCTTGTCATAGGTTTTGTTTTACAGAAAACTCTAATATTAGATTGAGTTTTGCCTGCTGTAAGTGTGCCTTTCTGTGTTCCTTCAGGTGGCCTTTCACATTTCCACAGGTCAGCAAAGAAACTAGAGCAAGGGAACTTATCAGGGAGAGCCAGACCCAGGCTTCAGTCTGCTTGAAGGGCCATGTAAATGGTAGCCTTTATTACCTCAAAATAAAAAAAAAGGGGCTTCTGGAGATCATCTAGTCTAACCCCCCACTTGGCAGAGCAAGATGACCTAGTTTAGGCCACACAGGAATGTGTCCATGTGGGTTTTGAATGTCTCTAGAGAAAGAGACTCACAGAATCACAGAAATTAGGGGCTGGAAGGGACCTAGAAGATCATCTAGTCCAACCCCCCTGCCAGAGCAGGAT
>JANHGL010025504.1:0-17803 GCA_024611195.1 Ceyx melanurus
ATAAAAAAATATTTTTTTTTTATGTTTTGCTGGTTTGAAGCATTTTTTGCCTTTATATATGGTATTGTGGTTTAGTCAAGCATTAGGTCTGTCAAATTTTTTCCCTTCTCGCACTGTAGGTTGGACTAGACTTCACTCCCAGATTTGCCAGCACGGATGAACAGAAAGAAGGACAAAGACAGGTTTTGATCAGACAGATTGAGTTAGCAAGAAGACTGGATTTGCCTTTGTAAGTTTTGTTTGTACTAGGAGGAGAACTTGCCAAATCTCAGTAACATGTGGAAATATTTCCCAGGAAAATGGGAATGCTGGGAGCCTCCAGAACTTTTCTTACATGGATTAAACTGGCATTAGTGTCCTGTCAATCTTCAGTTGGAAATGTAATGATAACATTTTCCCTACGTTTGCACTTGAATACAATGGTCTTCTGTGTCCTGTCCTTGCTGTGTTGTTACTATATTTTCACTGTAGTTAAAATGATTCATATCTTTTTTTTTTGTTTGTTCCCCCTGGTAAAAGGTGTAATAGAGATTAATTATTTTCTTACCAAGCATCTTTTGTGTTTAGAAAATAGTTCTTTTGCTGAATTTCCTAATGCCAGTCCTCTCTGCACAGAAATGTTCACTCCCGCTCAGCTGGAAGACCAACCATTAACCTCTTAAAGGCACAAGGTGTGTTTTGAATGCATTTTCTTCCATCTGAAGCTGATGTGTCAGACCTGCTGTACATGCTGCTGCTGATTTGGTTTGCTGCTTTTCTCTGAGGTGCTACAAAGGTGCTGCTCCATGCTTTCGATGGGAAGCCATCTGTGGCAATGGAAGGGGTGAAAGCTGGATACTTCTTCTCCATTCCTCCTTCCATCATAAGGAGTGAACAGGTAACGTTGCAAGGGAAGGGGTTTGCCCCTTCTCAGTGCTTGGGGGCTGCAGGTAGTAGCTGACAGCTTATGGTGACTCCAAATGTGACAGTTTTCATTGTGCTGCTCATGAAGATTCCTGGGTTTTAAGCTGGTACAGTTTGACATGGGACTAGCATTACTCAAGGACAGTTGCTGTCACCTGACACTTCTCAGTAGAAGTTGCAGTTTCTTATAGCTTTGCACAGTTTTACTTTGGTTAAATTTCTGCCTGGGGCCTTTGGCTTAGCTAGACTGCCTGGGGGGAAAATTTGGCTAAAATAGTTCAGCTATTCCTGAGAAACAAGGGTTAAAAAATAGGTAATTTTTAATTTTTATTTCATTTTTTCTCATTTCAAAGTGGTTTCTGGTGAACTCTTCTTTGGAAGTTTCTGTGACTTTACTGTTTTAGAGTAAAGACCTGACATGTGGAAAGGGACTAGTTTCAGTCTCAGCACTGTGGAGCATCCTGTTCAAAAGGAAATCTTCTCATAATTGGCTAAGTTACAGAAAAATAGTTGAAAAATTG
Source organism: Ceyx melanurus (assembly GCA_024611195.1). Lineage (NCBI taxonomy): Eukaryota > Metazoa > Chordata > Aves > Coraciiformes > Alcedinidae > Ceyx > Ceyx melanurus. The sequence goes on from JANHGL010025504.1 coordinate 1,425, forward strand.
TAATTACCACAAGGTGCACCCAGCAAAGCAGCAGCTGAATTGCTTAAAGATGGCAATGGTCAGGTTCAGTCCTTGATTTGTTGAAACTGCTCTTCTAATTTCTACTCTAGGCTGTCTTATTTTGGGGGTAACATTCTGTTTCCATCCTGCACCATCATCACTCTCTGTGATAAACTTAGGAAATGTAAGGAAGGAAAAGGTGTGAGTGGAGGTGGGAGGCATGCATATGAAAATTGCATTGGCAACTCTAGAGTATTTTGTGCAATGTAAGTGCATGATTTAATAAATAACAATGGATTAATTGTTTAGATAATAGTACTTTCAGATATTTAGAAAATGAATTTCTAAATGAATGAATTTCTTGAGCAGCTCCTGGTATTCTTGCCTGCATTATGAATTTTTTTTATAAAATGCAGACAGTGACATCAAAGTGTTTTGACATTGCTTTTAAATACAGAGAATTTCTTACAGGTCTCCGTGTATAAAATGTTTAATAGCTGTCTTTTTTTTCTTCAAGAAGCAGAAGCTTGTGAAGCTGTTACCTCTGGAAAGTATGTGCTTGGAAACAGATTCTCCTGCTCTGGGCCCTGAAAAACAGGTAAATGATGTGGAGGGAGAGACTTCTATGGATGTGTATCCAAACCCACACCTTCTGGAGGTCACTCCAGAGTGAAGTAGTTTAATGGGTAAGAGGGACAAAAGAGGTTGTGAAATGAAAATGCTGAGTTTAACAAATCAGTGTTCCTGTGGCTGGGAAAGGTGAAGAAATTCCAGGAACAGCTAAAGGGGAAAATAATCCAAGAAGAAGAGATAGATGTAATGTCTCTGGCACATGTGCTACAGTGGGACTGAAGTCATGTCAGGAAGTAGTGAATCTGAAACACCTGTGATCTCTAGGGATCTGTAATTTGTCTTATTTTTGTTTGTTTTCAGGTGAGAAATGAACCAAAAAATATTTACATTGCTGCTGAATATATTGCTAAAATTAAAGGAATTCCAGTTGAAGAAGTTATAGAAGTGACCACAAAGAATGCACTGAAAGTATTCCCCAAACTTCAGAACTTTCTTCGGATATAGATTCAGGAATTGAAATGTATGATATTGCAGAAACTATTATTTATAGTGTAATTAATAAAACCAATCCACACTTTCTCTAAAAGTGGAATTTTGCTGTTGGAAGGTTCAAGAATTACCAGAGCACTATATAGATGAATGAAGGGAATTTCTCAAAGACATTTGGTATGCACCTTTGGATGTGATAAAGGCAGGTTGTTCATTTGCATCTCTCATGTCTCTGAACAAGTGAATACTCTCTGGAGAAAGGCATGATAAAATTGTCAGTTTAATTTCTGAGAATGGTTGCTCATCTGCTCCTAGCCTGGGAGATGGCCAGGATGTGGTGCTTAATGTCCTTCTCATTCCTTAACTGTTGTGGGCCCACTCACAGTATGAAAGCTCCTGCTAGGACTTGACTGCATATTCCTTTGAGCCATTAAAAATCCCCTGTGGGATGGGGATTCTCTTCATGTCATGTTGACTGGGCTCTGAATGGTGCAGAAGCAACACCTCCAGTTTCCTTCAAAATACAGTTGGAAGGAAAGGATTGCAGCCCTTCTCCTCCTGTACTTTTCCACTGTATAGGAAACTTAACAGTTGTTCAGAGCTTGGCTATTTTGAGAAGGATTTGCTTTGATTTTTTAACATTTTCTTTGAATTCAAAGGAAAAAGCCTGGGTTTAGTCATATTTTGAAGACTTAACTCTTCTGACTACCCTGGAGAAATGGGTTGCAAAAGGAAGACATTTTTGTGAGACCTTGGAGGTACCTTTTTGCTGTGGATTCTGCTACATAGGCCAGTGTCCTACAAACTGGATCTTGTGCTACCTCAGCACCTGTATGGATGTGGGCCTGTTGAAACACTGATCACTGTGACCACTTCAGGTACAAAATCATGCATCATACCAGCCAGTGGTGAGAGCACTTGGTGTTAAGATTTGAGCACATGTCTCCTATGGCTCAGGTGCCTATGTGATTTTTTTTTTGAGATCAGACTCCTCCTTGTCTTCCTGGTTAGAGCATCTTCCCAGTTGCCCTTTGCAAAATGGTTTGTAATACCCTGTCCTGAAATAGTCTGATGTCTGCTTTCTGGGTGTAGTACTACAAGGTAAGGACTTGGGTTTTTTCCTGTTTTGAGGAGGATGCAGATGGAGAAGGTACCAACTCTCGGAAGGGGGAAAGGAGCAAAAGCTTGTAATGCAAGTGATACCAATCTTAAAACTTTTAATTTCCTCTATTGCTTAAAACCACATTGTCAGGAGGTTTTTTGCAGCCTTCATCACCCAGCTGTGGTGGTCTTTTTTGCCTAAAGCTGGCCTATTGAGTTTAAACTTCTGTTCCTAAACAGTTCAACCTGCAGCAAACAACCATACCTGAATAATTTGTCTCTATTACAATGTATATTCAGAGCAGCAAATGCCTGAATCTTTGACTGTTTAACTATTCCAGGCCAGAGTCATTTGTTATCCTGGATCTGCAGGCACCATTTCCATGGCATGGGGTGTGGGACAGTTTGCCTCCAGATGGTGCTAGGAAACAGGTGTGCAATAGACAAGATTAATGTGATTGATATTAATGATTAATAATTATGTCATCAGAGATGTGGAACGGGTGATACTTGGCAATCTTACATGTGCTTTCTGCTGCCTGTGAGGCAAGAAGACTCCCAGTGTTTTATTGGAATACAATTATGCATGGAGATGCTCCTGGTAAAAAGTCAGCCACTGTTCAAATGTTTGCAGTGCTTTGGCCTTATTGTCATTCTCTGCAACACTGTCAGTGCTGGATGAAAACACTGGTTCTGCAAAAATGGCAGTGTCAGGTATTTAGTCCCTCTCTCTACCAGGGGATAACATGGCTCTGGTTCAGGCTCAGCCTCAGAGCCACATAATACCTGAGCCCTTGAATCCCTTTTGCTCCTGCAAAAGCCTGCTCTGTGGGACAGCAGGAGCAGGGCCCACAGGAGCTTGTGGTAGTGCAGGAGAGTGGATGGGGCTGGGGTTGCTTCCCTCAGGGAGCAGAGAAGCTCAGCATTGCAGCAGCCATGGGTAGGGTGAGGCTGGCAGGGTGCCCACTGCAGAACAGACTGACTTTGTCCTCTCCTTAAACCTGCGGCGCCGGAGCTAAGTGATGGCACTTAGTTCAGCCTGGCACTCCACAAGAGGAAAATGTAGTGGCATTCCCACCCAGTCTTGCCATCTCTAACACCAAACAAGGGTTGGAAGTAGCACCCTTTCCCCGTTGCCATTGGTTTTACTGTGTGAGCTCTGCTCAGTCCCTGCAGCCAGTGCTGGGGGCGGTGGCAGGTGCCAGGATAAAGCTGTTGCTCTGTGTAGGAAGCCCAACATTTTAAGGCAACTCACTTGGGACTGGTGGTAGCTATTGTGCAGGTGGAGAAACTCTGGTTTCCATGCTGGGAGACATTGTTGATCCCTTGGCAGTCACCCTGTGTCTTTACCTTGAAAGGGGAATTTAACATAGAGAGCTTGCCTGTCTGCCCACAGTCTCAGGCAGGGAGTCAGAAAAGCAGGATGGCTTGAGGGGGAGCTGTGTGGCTGCACACTAACAAACCATCCCCACAAAGCCTGGTCCTACAATAGCCATTTCTGCCCTGAACCCTGTTGTGGCCTTTTAGGTTGCCTGGACAAGCCATGTCCCTTCTTATGTAGCACAGGACATGAGTGGCTGGGGACATACTGGGGGAAAGACCCAGGGTAAATTTAGCTGGGTGCCCTGTTTAGCTTTTGGGAAACTTGAAGAGAAATGAGGGAGAGAAAGCACAGAGTTAGTGGAGATGCAAATTTTCAATCATGTCATTAACTGTGGGGGATTCTACCAGCACCAGTGACCTCTGTCTCATAGAGACAGCATGGCACAGATGCTCCACAGCAGTATGGAAAGCAGTAAGTCCCAGGTGCCATCTGATACATTTTGCCTTCAACTTTCCCTAGGATAGCACCCCAAACAGCAGATCTAGTTGTGCTTCATATGACTCCTCATGCCTCTTCATCTTGCAGGATGTACATGATACGAAAAATAAAGAAAAGGTTGTGGTTTAAAATAATTTATTTAATAATTGGAGCCTTCAGAGTGCCTTGCTTGTTAGTCAATCCTCTTACTGACACAGCTTCAAACAGACAAAAAAGCCCTGTGTCAGTTCTTTCCAGGCTTAAATTACTCCCTGCAGATGCACTGTGTGTACTAGGAGCTCCCACACGTGCAAGGGCTTGCAGTGAGTTCATAATATCAGGCATAAATAATGAGGGGGATGCACAGTGACAGCAATTAACGTGATGGTACTTTCCATAGGCTGAGATGTGGAGCTTGTAGATCTAGAAAGCTTCAAAAGAGGATTCGTCTGTTGATAGAGGCAAAAGGGTGAAGCAGTGTGTGCCTGGTTACCACTCCATCCATGGCTGCCGGATAACACAGAAGTACTTTGCACCTTCCTTGTTCAATGAGCACCTTCAATCAGCAGCAGGAGTTGGAAGTATGCTGAAATTGCAATTCCTTGGTGGGTTGCTGCTGTTGTCCTTTTGCCACACATGCCAAGGACTCATATAGAATGAGACTGAAGTGATTGATTTTCCAAAGGCCAAGTGACGTGCAAGAATGAAGTTGATGTAGTAAAGACTGAAGGATTGGCCTAAGTCCCATGAACTCCTCACATCCTGGAAGTCCCTGGTGAGTTCAGGATCAAGTCTAAAGGTTCTATTTGCATTTACTTATATAGGTTTTTGAGGGCTGCAAGTGAATCATCCTCCCGAGGCTTTTCTTCTGAAACTTGTTTTCAGTCATGGGGCCCACATCTTCTAAATTCTGGGATAGGTTTTGAGGACAAAAAAATTTTTCCAGATTTCAACATGGGAATGTGCAAAGAGCTGGTGATGAGGCCAAGTGGACAATACACTGTTTAATCTTGATGTTTATTGTGGTAAGAGTTTAAACAAATTGACCAAAGACTTTTACTGGAGGTGCTTCTAACAGGCTCCTATGCAATCCATAGATAGGCTCTTTAGAGGCAAAAGCAAATAAATAATTGCCTGGAAATGCAACTTTCATCACTAATGAACTTCTGCTTTTGTTTGTTGTCTTTTCATTAATGCAGGCTGGGGTTTGAGCCTCTGTTCCCTTTACAGGGCAGGAAGATGAATTTGAGTCACTGGCTTAGCAGAAAGGTTTGTTGTTCTTCTCTTTGCTTTCTACAAGCAGTACAAGGATACAGCAGCTAGGATCAAAGTGAGGATATGAATTGCTGTAGCACCTCGTTGTCTCAGCATTTTCCTCTTCAGTAGGTGGTTATCCATCCATTCATTTCCCCTGCTGGGGTTGGCTATTCTATTGGTGTGAATCAGCTGGGTCATTATAACCCTCACTGCACTGCCTGGTGGCCTCATGTGCAGTGAGTGCAAAGTATCCAGGGCCTGGCAAATTTTCATGCCCTTTTTTGAGCTGCTATCAGTGAAAAAAACAGTAGGAAAACATAGTGGTGATCATGACCCTGATGAACCCACATCTGAGACAGGAACTGATACCTGTCTGCCCAAATGCTCAGTGCTGTGCATAGAGAGATGCTGCCAATGGGGTGCTTAATACTAACACAGAAGATCAATGCCCAATCTGCTGATGAAAATTGTGGTTCACCTGAAAAAGCAGAACCAATGAGGCACTGGGGAGAGGAATTTGTAGGAGCAAGGTTTAGGCCCTGTCTGCCCTAGAAAACAGCAAAATGAGCAGTGCTGGCATTAGGCTAGGCTGCCACAGAGAGCTTTGGTGCACAGAGCCACTGGTGCATGGAGCACTAGAAGATCTATCCTTGCAAAGGGCACTGCATGGAGAGGGCAGCTTTGAAGTCCTGATTGGCACTGACTTATTGCTATAAATATATAGAGAGAACATTTTTGTGTTCAGAACTTTTCTGGACACACAACAAAGGGGGAGGAAGTGAACAAGGGGAGCAAGCACTGCAGGAAGAAGTTAAATGAAGAATGATGTGGGGACCTCCAGTCAAAGCATCACTAAATAACTTCCATTCTCTTCAGGGGTCATTATTCATGCCTAGGAAAGTCAGGGTGGAAACTCAGCTCTTTACCCCACAGGACCTCTCTATACTGACTTGAGGCAATGGCAAGTGTGTATATAATATGCATGAGCAGATGTCAGCACTCTGCAATCATCCCTTCTGCAGTCCCAGTGAGTGCAGCACATCTATTGATAAACTCCTCTGTGTGTATGTGGGACCATTTCTCCAAAGAGGTTGTTACATGGCCAGCACAAGGAGGCTGTGGTGGCATCCATGGCATCCAGCATGCTCAGAAGTTCTTCTCCAGAGTCCTGAGGTTTCCTGGTTTTCTGGGGTTTTTTTGGGTTTTGGTTTGGTTAGGTTTTGTTGGGTTGTTGTTTGTTTTTTTTTTGAGAAGTGCAGCTATTTGCAGTGGTCTGGCTTCATCCCTGCTATTTTACTGGATACAGATTGTGGCATTGTGAACACTGGGGCATCACTCAAGGAGGATAAGTGCTGACCCTGGTGCCAAAAGTGACAGATAGAGTTAAGGTTCAGTGGAAGCCCTTCTGATAGAGAGTGTTTTGCTTTGAATAGCCTAGAGTGATGAACAGGTTGTCTGAAAAGACAGTGATTTGTGGGACCAGTCTGGTAGGCTGAATCAGTGATACCTCATCCCTGGCCTTTTCCCTGGGAAGGACACCACCCAGGGTGAGACTGCCAGAGACCTATTTAGTTACCAAGATGCCTTTCTCAGACTTTCCCAGCTCTGATGAGGCTCAGTTCAGCCAAATTAGGAAGAATAGGGTCCTTCTTACTCTGGTCACTAGCACTGACTGGCATACCTCCAACCCTCTATCATTTAATTTTCTTCTTAAAGAGCTGAGTAATTAGGTTATTCAGAAGCTGTTAGTAACACAGTAGGTTGTGTTCCCTTCTGTTCTGGAATGTCATTTTCATGATTTGCATTTCAAGATACACAGTAATACAGTTGAGTGTGGTTTTGTTTGCTGTGGTTCAGCTTAGCACCCAACAGTCTTCACAAAGCATGGGAGCTGGTTTGTTAGGGGACTTGGAATCTGTCCTCCTGCTCTGAGAATGACAAAGATGAATTGGTGGCCACTGGAAAGGTAATATGCTCTGATTTCTGCATAACCAGAGTTTGCTTGATTGGACTATATGCAAGCTATTGTAAGGTGCATGTAAATCATTGTAATATCTGGCTGCTAACATTCTTCTGAATGGATAGATAATAAATGAGTTGGGATTAAAATCCAAAACTTTTATTTTTTTAATTTATTTTTATTACTGAGAAAATTAGGCTAGCAAAGGCATTAGATCCCTATAGTTTTAATTTCATTGCATTTTGGGAAGACTTAACTGCCTCTTTGTGTGGGATGGGATGGGATGGACTTTATTCTATGGCTTGTGTTCATGCTTCAGCAATGTAAGAAGCAGCAGAGAGTCCTTGCACTGTAACTGGCCACAGCAAAACAACTGGACTTGCCACTGTGAGACAGAAAATTTTCACACAGTGTCTCCTTCATCCATTGGAGTTTAACTAGTCTCAGCACCTGTTTCCTGTATCAGAGCTCCACAGGCATCCTCTAAAGAACACTACAAGTTGTTTTGAAGTTTGAGCTTCCCAAGTGTTCAATGGCTTGAGATGAAAAACTAACAATACTTGTGAGCACTTACATCTAGGAGTGTGGTGTCTTTGCCAAATGCAAACTAGAAAAATGTTCCTTTCCAGCTGTGCTTCTCATAAGGATGTGTAGATTTCCTAGCCTTTCTCCCAAAGGAGACTTCTTTTTATGGTTCTTCATCTTTTTCTTTTAGCACCCATACTATACTTTCAGTGATAAATGAGTTATACTTCCCTAAAAGGACCACTCAAGATGAAGACTTGTGATAACTACTCTCAAGGTTTCATTTTCTCTCCCATGTTACATGACATAGCAGAGGGGAAAAAAAACAAGGGGAGCAAAATTAAAGGGGGCTTGCTTTCACCTGCAGGGATTGCTTAGTGATTTGCCTGTGGTACCCAGGAGCTATGTGTTTTCTGTGCAGTTACTCTTAAAAACTCCTTCTTGACTAGAGTTCAGCCCTTTATGAACATACAATGGAGGAGGGAGGATGTAACACAGCTTATCATCTTATTAATATAAAAAGCATGCTGTGTCCAGTTCATACACATGGGGAAGGATCAAAGTTGTATTTGCACAGGGCACCAACAGAATGACAAGGTTACATTTAATCCCATGCTTGCAAAAGTCTCTCTTAAGCTTCACATTGATGCAAATAGCATAAAAAAAATAAGTAATTTGGCCAGCAATGGTTGCTTGAAAACAAATATTTGGAAGAAATCAAAGATCAAATTTACTGGAGCACTACTGGTTTGCTGTGTAATCTGGCCATAAGCCAATTTGAGTGATCAGGAGGGGGTGTTTTGGGTATAATTCACTACCAGCTATTCTACTTTTACCCTTGAGAACTGGCACAGCAGATACAAAGGTGGGGCTGGAAAAAAGGCCTGAGTATTTATCCCAGTGTGCTGCTTCTGGTCTCTGGCAGGTCCAAGGAGAGTCAAAGCAGCCCCTGCTCATTGCCTTCTGGCTGGAGGGCCCTGCTCTAAACAGCAGGAGTCAGTGTAAAGGGTGACTTGAAACTGCATTTGCCTGTGACTTCTGACCTATCCTGCTGCTAAGTCTACAAAAAACAGGGATCTGGATCCATGGAAGTGGAGATCTGTGGTTTGGCAAATCACTTTAGGAGAGTGTCCTTCCACTGGAGTGCCCATCCTGGAGACTCCCTCTGTGACTGCACACCAGGTGAAGTCCAGTCCCTTGCACTTCCAATAGCAAAAAGGTTAAGAGTAAGCAGTGCCCTCCTTGGCAACTGTTTAGTGGTACCATCTTACTCTGTGTTTGGTGGAAGTGCATCACCACCAGACTGATGGAAATGCCTTGCTTTTCCACAGCTATGGTGCCTGCACAGCCAGCAGCTACAAAGTCTTCCTCTGAACTGCTCATGGCTTTCTTCCCAAGTGAGCTGTGCTCCTGTCTCTCCACTGTGCTCCAAGTGCAAAGTTTAGCTCTGGTCAAGTCCACAGCTTCTCTTTATTGAGAAGAGTTCATCTGAATTGTTCAGAGTACATCTGAACAATTATGCCAGAGGGGAAATTAGGGAAACAGAGGCTTTATGGGAATGGCAAAGGTAGTGGAGCAAAACAGGTACTGCTTTAATATTACCCAATACAATGTGGTTTTTTGAATTAGGGTAAGAAAGTATGATTTATTTTTTTCTCCCTGTGGAGTATTTTAAGCAGATGTGTATATTCCAAATTTTAAATACCTAATGGGAAAAAAAAATTATATAATTTCCACTAATTTAAAACCAATTAGGTTTATGCATACCTTAAAATATAAGCATGGGAGAAGACTTCAGGAGAGGAACAAAAGGCATTGTAGACTTGGAAGAGAGGTAGCTGTGCAATTACAATGAGTATTTTTCCTATATTGACAATTCCCAGTATGTACCAGGCAGATGCTAATGGAAAAAATGTGCCCATTACCAATCTTCTGGTGACTGATAAGTTAATTTGGTGGCACTTACCTACATGCCAGCAGGATGAAGGTATCTCAGCAGCCATTTTACCACATGGAGGTCAGGGTTAACAAGTCCAAACTTTGCATTTTTCAGTGACTGTAGTACTGACTATAATCTTGGAGTCCTCTTGTCCTGCTGTAAGAAAACCTGATACACAGTGTTTGAGTTGCTTAACTCTGCAGCCTGACCCCAGTTCCCTGAGTTTCTTAAGTACACTAGATATTCAGGACATACTGCTCCATAGCTTTACTGGGAAACAGTCTAGCACTCTGGAAGGAGTACAAGCTGGCTATTACTTTTATTTTCCTCTGGCTGTTACAGGGCATCATCAGGTTAGTACTTGCAGAGTTCCTGGAAGTCATTTCAGCACAGTTATAATTGGATGGCATGAGCCTTGGCTTTCTACCTTCTCTTCCTGCTATCATTTTCCAGGACCTGAATCAATAAAGAAGGAAAAGTGATACTAGTATGGATGGAGGGACAGACTGTGGCTGGCTGGGAAGTGACTTCCACACAGTGAAAAATGTCAGTGCCATTGGAAACTTGTTTTACTCTGGAGTGAAACAGAGACACTGAGATTTTGGGGATCTTGAAAAAAAACAACCAACCATGAGAAAGAGACCTCATGTCTCTTTCTTTCTCATGTCTCTTTCTAAGCTTTTGGTACTGTCTGAGGTTTTAAAGGATATAAATACTCTGTTCATCCTGTGTTTGCAGTTGATTGGAAATATAGGATTATCTCCAGAAGCTTAAACAGTCTGAATGCCATTCTGGCAGAGCTGATACATATTTTGCTTGTTGCTATATTGATTGCTGTAGTGAGACTGACCTCATGGTCTGTTCTGTCTTGTTTATTTTCCTGGCTGCACCAGCAAGTGAAGTTAATTAAACAGATTCCACTGGACAAAATTTGCTTGGAGACTGATTCTAATTCCCTATCCCTTGCTCCAAAGAGGTATATTCAAAAGCATGTGGACTAGTCCCCACATTTATGCTCCTTTAAAATCCTTTTCCTATATTGTCTCTAAAGTTAATGCACTTCAAGAGCCTTAGTGCTGAGCAACATTTACATAAGTTCCTTTTTACTGGCCTGGCATTCTTTTTTTTTTTTAATTAGTATACATATATATATGTGTTCTGGTAGGGTTGGACTTGATCTCCAGAGGTCCCTTTCAACACCTAATATTCTATATGGGTGAGTGTCATGGGTGTCAGTCTCTTTCTCCAAGTAACAAGTGATAGGACAAGAGGAAATGGTCTCCAATTGTGCTGGGGAGGTTTAGATTGGACATCAAAAAAAACTTCTTCACTGAAAGATTGTCAAGATTTGGAACAAACTTTAGCACATGCTTCCCAGGGCAGTGGTTGAATCACCATCCCTGGAGGTATTTAGAAGATGTGTAGATGTGGTGGTTAGGGACATGGTTTGGTGGTGGACTTGGCAGTCTTAGGTTAGTGGTTGGACTTAATGATCTTAAAGGTCTTTTACTAGATGCTATATATATGTAAGAGCTACAGGCATCTCACAAGAGAGGAAACAAATTGACAAGGTGCTTCAGGACATGTTCTAAGAGCAGGAGTGTAGGGGACTGTGTTTGGTGTGGGGTTTTGGGTGGGGTTTGGTTTGGTTTGGTGTTGCTTTTGGGGGGTTTTAGGTATGGTTTGACTTGGTGATCTAGGAGGTCCTTTCCAACCACAATTATTCTGTGATTCTATGCTAATTTGTAAGTCAGCACTTCAGCTGTTGAGCTGACATCATATGATTGCTGCTCCAATAAAACACTGATTCATGTGATTCATGGAGATCTTGGGAATCTCAGGTGTTGGGTGAGTGCTGGGGGTGCTGAGTCCCTTCTGTTCCCAATGGTGCCATCAGAAGAAGGGTGTAGTGTTGAATGAGTTGGTGATCAGACAGGAGGTGGAAATGGAAGACCAGGCTCTCCTAGCAGAGGAGCTGCCCACTGACTGGTGTCTTCTTTCCCAGAACAGGAGCTCCAATAAGGAGAGTCCCTTTTGGTGTCTGTCTGTCTTCCTGTTAAAATGATTAACACTAATGGAATGTTAATGCATTTTCCATAATTTGCTGTCACAGCCAGAGTCTTGGGCAGGCATCTTTTATTGTTATTCAGTCTAAACAAAAAAATCCCTGCTGATTTTTAGTTAAGCTGAGGTCAGCTAACATTTCAAATGGACCTTTAAAGAACATGGTTCTCTTCCTGCTTGATAACCTTTTCAGAGAGAAATGGAGAACTTCAAGCTGTTACTATTTGATTTTCCTCAATAGCAAGAGTAGTGACATTTCTCAGGCTTGGGTGAGCAATCTGTCAATCAAAAGAGCTTTGTCAATTATCTTACAGGGAAGAAATGAACCTGAGAAAACCAGGATTGTCTGCCAGCACACTGACTTATCAGGGGAAGGAGTTTGTGAAGTAACAACAAAAATGTCTCAAAGCTTTTCCTCAGAGTTAACCAAACTTTGAGTGAAAGAGTGCTTGTCAAAAAATAGAATGTTTATTCAAGACAATTATTCTGTATATCATGCCTTTTATTAATTTTTGTGGGCATACAGACTTTTCTTACTGTGTATAAAGGATTCAGATAGAAGTGACTTTTTTTTTTAATATACCAAGAGCCCGTTCATCTTGGCAAATAAGAACCCAACAAATTTTGCCTACTGTATTTGCTCATATGATTATTTATGTTGTACACAACTTTTATTTTGTGTATGTAATTTCCACATCGCCCTTGCTTTGGTGAGAAAGGGGTAAAATTCCATTACATACATGAAATTGATAGCTGACTATAAAAGGAAAACCAGATGGCAGCCTAACAGAAGGACCAGATGTACATTTCTGCATCTTTTTATGTATTGAGATACCCAGAGCACATACATCTCTAGTTTACCACAGAGAAGTTCATTATCTATATTTCAAAATTCAGAACAGTTCTCTCATACTTAAGATGATACTTCTGTATCATCAAAAATTGAATCCAGGTCATTGGCAAACATGTCTACTGTGGGCAATCCTATTCCAAAACTGAGGTGGCCAAACACCTGTAGCTACAAAGGAATTTCAGTTCAGTGACTGGACTTGCAAGTGCTCATTCTCCATGTGGGATTTTGGCTTTACCTTGCAGGGCCAGTGGGCACATGTTGCTGGAATGAGGACTGTATAGGAGGAAGAGGATGTTTACAGTTTCCCCTGGATTCTCTAGCAGCTTTCAAACAAGAAATTTAAACATGTGATTCTCCAACTACTTTCTTTCAAGTCCAGTGTATTGAGATTTGTTTAATCACCTGCTAAAATAGTTCATTGCTGGCTCAGCTGGAACTTCAGACCTTTTGTTCTGAAGTCCCTTTCTTAAGCTGCTCTAGTTTTCTTGTTTAATCAATGTGTCTGGAAGGCAAATACCTGGTGCACTCATACCATGGAGGTTTTCTCTGCATCAAGTGTTCAATTTCTGTGTTGAAAATCATATTCAAGAGTTAAATTCATTATAAAAAAAAGTGGGGTTTTTTGTGATGTTTTGTTGTTGTGGTGGTGGGTTTTGGTTTTTTTTGGTTTTTTTTCTTTTGGTTTACAGACTGAAGTACATGATTTATAACACACACAAACACACAAAAAAATTAGAAAAAATGAAATCTGGATGTCCTAACTGTGGGCCTGTTGTACATAAAAAATCTAGTTTTACCTTAGAAGTTTTGGTATTTTGGCAACACTCTACATTGGTTATTTCAGACTCCTAACCTTAGACTCAAGTTTGACTTGAGGTGTAGAGGAGGTGATGCTCTGCAGGTGCTGTGGCAGTGAAACCACAACAAGCTGAGTTGGAACCTCTTGCTGAGGGTATGATCTGGCAGCAGCTCTGCTTGCTGTACAGAGCCAAGAGTGTAATAGTAGGAAAAGGAAGAATGAGGTAAGAACAAAACCTATTTTCCTCTGTCTTTAAGGAGTAGACGTTATCTTTGGATGGACTTTGAGGTTATTAAAAATTCAGTGGGTGAAAATGTTAAATTACATTAAATCACACCTTATTCCAAAAGAAGAATGCTACATCTCTATGACCCAATCAAAGTGTCATGGTCCTTACCCTGGCCCCCCAGCCAACACACAGCCTGTGCTGGGAATTGCTGGAGCAGTTCATCAGTGTGGATGACTGGGTCCCATTGACCATGAAGTACTAGCACAGACATTGTCTCAAGTCTGTTTCCAGCATATTTCTACCAGTGTGTAACATAGATGTATGTTCCCAAAGTGAAAGCTGGCTATTCTGTTGCTTTGATCATGTGGGTTGTTTTGTTGGTTTTGTTGGTTTTTTTTTCAATTCCTACTATATTTCTTCCTCTTGAAGCCCTGTTTTTTAAAAAAAGTCTGCATTGCTACAACACAGCACAGAAAAATTTACCCAGCATCTGACCTTACACAGGAACAGGAAAAATAAATTTTCTTGATATGAATGAAAGTGGCAAGAAGGGCCTGAATCTGACATAGGTGACTTTATTTTTTAAAAAGAAAGTTTCTAACATACTTGTGACCTGCAAATTTAGGATTCACTTCCAGTAGTCCATGGTGCCTGCAATCATCACTACCATTACTCAGCTGAGTGCTCAGGGAAAACAAATATAGCCAAATTAATATTTTTGAAGCATGTGTTCATATTATTTTTCATGCAGTAAATAAGATCAGGAACTGTGGCTTACATAGATCACCTGATCCTTGAGTAAAATACCAACTAATAATTAGTGAGGGAAGCTAAGACTGGTGGCTAAGCACATCTACCAGACACAGGTCTGATTATGCTCTGACATATCCACAAACAATGTGTGGTGTGTTATTTTGCTGAACACATGCCAAATGATTTCCCACAGAAGCCAGTGAAATACTTCCAATTTTGTTAACAAACTTAAATATTTCTGTATTTTTCTAATGCTCTTTGGAGAACAATCTGGTTTGTTTTTTATTAGGGTACAGTGTCTGCAGCAGCAGAATTACAACGTGTGACTGGGGCTGCCAGTTGCTGCTTCTGTGCCAACATGTACTGATCAGGGTTCAAGGGAAGACTTCTCACTGAAGTTGTGTCTCACCACCCCCACACGTGAGACAGAGACAGTTTCTGGGGTATGTGTCAAATCAAATTGCAGAGGTTGAGTGGAAACAAGGAATGTTTCTTGCCTGGGGCTCTGGAGACAATGTGGATGCAGTGCCCTGGCCACACTCTGCAATTCAGGCCTCTGTCTGTGCCCACTCATCTCTTGTCATATCAGTAGATTTCTCTGCACTGCCACTGTGAACAGACAGATCTGTTATTGCAGGGGAAGGCCAGTGTCTTTCCCTGAACGTGCTGGGACCAGTGTGACCATTGTGCCCATAACACAGGGAGGCATGGGGCAAGCCACAAAGCCAGGTCTGTGACCTCTCAGCCTTGCCTGTACGGCACACACTAGCCAAGAAGGCATGTCTGGGAATGAGATTACGCTGCTCCTTCCTCAGGGATGTTGTGGGGATTATTTACATCTTTCCTGTCTCCTCACAGTTCTCAGTCACCTATGTGGACAGCATTTGTAGGTTCAGTTTAAAAGACTGTAAGAAGTTTGTATTTATATAGGCCAATGGTAACCTGGGGTACGTTAAGAAGAGTGTCACCAGCACATCAAGGGAGGTTCTCCTTCCCCTCTACTCTGCCCTAGTGAGGTCACATCAGGAGTATTGTGTTCAGTTCTGGGCTTCCCAGTTCAAGAGGGACAAGTAACTACTGGAGAGAGTCCAACAGAGATCTACAAAGACAATTAGGGGACTGAAACATCTCTCTTAGGAGGAAAAGCTGAGGGAATCATAGAATCACAGAATGTTAGGGGCTGGAAGGGACCTGTAATGATCACCAAGTCCAACTCCCCTGCCAATGCAAGGTGACCCAGGGCATGTCACACAGGAACTCATCCAGGCAGGTTTAGAAAATCTCCAGAGGAGACTCCCCAACCTCCCTGGGCAGCCTGTTCCAGGCTCTGTCACACTCATAGTAAAGAAGCTTCTCCTCATGATGAGGTGGAACCTTCTATGCTCAAGTTTATACTTGCTATTTCTTGTCCTGTTACTGGGCACTACAGAAAAGAGATGGGCTCCTTCCATTTGACATTCACTGCTCAGACATTTATAGCCATTAATAAGATCCCCTCTCAGTCTTCTCCTCTGAAGACTAAACAGGCCCAGTTATCTCAGTCTTTCTTCACAGAGGAGATGCTTAAGTCCCTTAATCATCCTCATAGCTTGTAGAGACCTGGGGCTGTTTAGTCTGGAGATGACTGAAAGGGAGTTTAATTCGTTTCTGGGTGACTTGGTCTAGGTGATCCTGCTCTGGCAGGGGGGTTGGACTAGATGATCTTTTAGGTCCCTCCCAACCCCTAAAATCTATGATTCTATGAAATCCTGCATATAATATATATATTTACAGAAATACATAACATAAACATATAAAAGTAAGTATTTTTATATGTATTTTAATGTACAGAGGCACACAGAATAGAGTAATAGAATCGTCTGGTTGGAAGAGACCTTTAAGATCGAGTCCAACCGTTCATCCTGCACTGCCAGGGTCCCTAAACCATGACCCTCAGCACCACATCCACACGGTTTTTAAACATCCAACGACTACCCAGAAAACGGGGGTGCTGCAACAGACTTCTAAACCCACTCTCACCCATGTCAGTACCCACC
>JANHGL010025505.1:0-12592 GCA_024611195.1 Ceyx melanurus
GTCATTGGATGACATTGAGAAGAGTCTGGCTCCATCCTCTCTACACTCACCCTTAACATATTTATAGACATTGATGAAGTCCCCCCCTTCAGTCTCCTCCAGGTTAAAGAGCCCCAGCTCTCTCAGCCTCTCCTCATAAGGGAGATGCTTCACTCCCTTAATCATCTTGGTGGCCCTGCACTGGACTCTCTCCAGTAAATCTCTGTCTTTTCTGAAGTGGGGTGTCCAAAACTGGACACAGTACTCGAGGTGGGGTCTCACCAGTGCAGATTAGAGAAGGAGGAGAGCCTCCCTTGACCTGCTGTTGACCTGGGTTAGATTGTGTTTATGCTTTTGTGTTTTCCTTTTGCTCTACATAACAATTGAGTTTATAGGACGAATTACTTACAGACACAGAAAATGGTAAGTATATTATAGAGAACAAACACAGATATTCATTTTGAATTTGCAAATATGAATATTTGGACTTCTATGCCCCTTCATTCAGGGAATAAAAACATACCATATGACTTTTAGGTCTAGTTAAAATTATTACTTCTGAGCACCATGAGGGGGGAAAAATGCTCAGTTCTCTCTTAGAGACAGAATTGTTTGCAGAAATATTTAGGTCAAGTCTTTTTCTGAACTCCTTCCTCCTTGGTATGAAAAGATGTGTACCAAAGGACTCACTGTCTTAAAATAGGACTATATAGAGAGTTATGTTAGCAATTACAGCATACTCAAGACATACTAAAGTAATGAAATTATTTTTATGGACTACAGAAGGCTTTGGATAAGACCTTAATTGTTTAATTATTTGGTGGATTTAACAAACTCCTAAGCATTTTTGTCCAAGAATGAGCTTAGGGAATTGGGACATTAACAAACAAAAAGAAGCAGAATTTTTAGGTAAGTTATCTGCTGTGAACTGTTTGCCAAAATTAGTGAATTCCCTAGATCTTTGTGTTTTCCCAGACATAAGCACCACCTGTCAACTTCACATGTCTGTCTTATTTTCAACTCTCAAAAGCAAAGACCACATTTTTAACACCACCTGCTGCTTACTATAGAATATATTGTTACATCTTCCAAATGATACATTGTATACTGAATTTCAAGTTTGAATCAAGAGCCCAAACCTCAGTTTAGGATCTGCATTACCTTATATTCAGGACTGAAAAAAAACCAAAGTAGTAGATTCTGAAAGACTATCAACCAGAATTCTTCCAAAATACTAACTCTTGCTGTAACTATGATGTTATCTTTATATCTATATGAAAGTAAGGGAAATAAAGTTCATCACTTCAGATATTTGCCATAGTCTTTAGCCTGTAAGCTATTATATATCATCTATTATGTACAGATGCATTTTCAAGCTATCTGTGATTCATGGGTTCCAAAGAAATTTTTTAATGTTTGTGGATTAGGTTTATAATGTATATCTTACACAGACTGCTGCGTAGCACACAAGTCCTTGGAGTCTGGGAATCACAGGCTGAAAGCCACTGATCTATTGATAGTTGGCAATGATTCGTCATATTTTAAGGCTTGTTTCCTGTAACATCTCCTACTCAAGTGACTTGACATTGCATGCTTCCACCTCTTCGAGATGTGTGCTGGGCACTGCTGCTCAATTACCTCTGAATTCTCTATTGTACCATTATGACCCTGACAATTTTCATACAGTGCTAGGAAAACAGGCTAGGTTCTAAACTGGGAAGGCTTTTTTTTTCAAGAAATTTGAATGGTAAATGTTATTTGGTATATAAGGGAAGTTACAAAGCTGACAAAACACTGCTATAGATTACAGGGGGGTGGGGGAGGGTGAGAAAACCAAAACATAACAAAAAAACAAACCCCAAAACTCTCAATTTAGCAGAGAACTGTGCAACTTTTTACAACTTTTTACTTTCTAGACCAACGGTCAGCCCTTAAAATCCCAGCCTTGATATATTAGTGTATGGAGTTATTAAAAATTATAGGAAATATTCTTCAAAAGGCTAAATACTATATCATGGACAAAAAATAAAACCATCATTAAATTAAAGAAACAATTAAATAGATGACTGGTGAACATCACAACAGCCTGTACTTTGATAGTAGGTCAAAATCAATCTATTTTTTCCTCACTGAAAAAATATTAGAAAAATCCAAGTCACACAAATAATTTTCATTATAATTCATTCAAAGGTCACAAAGATGCCTGTTTAGTAATGTAGATAAGAACCCATTTAGTTACAGTGAAAATAGAACTACATTTCTCTGTTATCTATTATAGAAACAGAGTTTGTGCTGTCAGATCTGATAGCAGCAGCAAAGCTGTAGAAAAATTCTAGAAAATAAACTACCGATCTAATAACCTTTGAAATATTTCTATTCATTTCAACAGAACCTGGATCAGATAACTTGTTTAGAGAATTACACTGATTAAGGCAGCAATCTGCTCCTCCTCCTGCATAGTATTTCACAAACAGCAGATTATGGTGCAAGACAGAGACAGGAAAGAGCACCAGCTCTTCAGAACAGCCCAGAGCTCAGCCAAGGCATCATAAACTTGTCTGTCATTAGACTCAATAAAATACCTGTGTAAATGCAAACTACAGCAAAAAGTCTCAGCTAATGCTACAACTTAGAGCTGCTGCTCCTTTTAAAGCTTGCTGAGAAAGCTATGAAAGAAAAGACAAACAAAATGCATAAGAAAAGCAGAGGTCAATACTGTACTAAACAATGGATTTAAAAAAAACGAAACAAAAATAATATAGAAATATAATTCTTGAGCTATGTATAAGAATATAAAATTGTCTTTCTTGTTGCTTTGTTTTCTGTGACCAATGACAGTGATTTTCAGTAATACAACAGTTGTCTACGTTTTCATTAATTATGCCTAAAGATTCTAGCTGTTCTTTCCACAGCTACAATGAGTGACTGCAAAACACCTTTAAACGGCTTCTTCAAAGCCATTTCCTTGAAGGAGGAGGACAACTGCAACTATAATATACAAACATCCCATCCGTACTATGACAAATGAATTTATCTACAATACACTGCCAAAGAGTCTCTTGTAATGTCCTCTGAGCTTCTTTCATGCCAGTGTTGTGTTCAGGGAGGTTCAGCCTTTTTTAAGTGCTGAAGTTTTAAAACCCACAGTCATGTAATGTAGTATTACCTGTTCCTTTCCTGCTAGAAGGGATTCTATTCCTCTTTTCACACACAGCCCTTATTATAATGGTAATTCTACCATTTTGATATCCAAAATACTTCACTTGTCTAAAGTACAAGGTATCAGTCAGAATCCATTTAGAAAATGTAAGGATAATACAGCAAATTATTTCAGTTCCAGGCACTTTCTCCTGCTCAGTATGTTCCTGTGATATGTAAGGTAATACAATATTACTATGAGGTAATATGCAATATAAAGATAACATAATATAATGTTACCATGAAAATAATATCTGATCTTTTCTATTAAGAGAAATAAATACTGAAGTGGAAATGAAGACAAATGAGAGTACTAGGCAGAAGAGTCCTAGGTCCTATGGCATCTTATCTGTCAGACTTGATTTGTCAATGTCTGTAATTCATCAGAACTGCTTAGAATGCTCAAAGATATAATTTCTATAGCTAAATAATCAGACACATCTATTGACAAATAACTCAGTCCTCCTGCTTTTTGTTCTCTTTTTCCTCTTCCTCCTTTCCTAGACCCCTTCCTTCCAACCCTAAAAGCTGATGCCATTACCATCAAACTGGGAAGTGTGACCACCGTATTTCCCTCTACACTTGAGCAGCATGATTATGATCTGTTTTCCTTCACTGAATCCTTTAAACACATCAAGCAACCACTATCAAATAAGTGAAATCACATTGACAGGAATGTGCAGAAACACTGTTCATAATGTAAGGTTCATGCAGGTTATGAAGAACAAAATCTCATTTGCTTTTTCTCAGTGTTTGGTAGTACAAAAATGTTATATGTTCTCTTAGAGCTACTCTAGAGTGAAAATTAAATGCACAACTCAGGGAAACCACTGAACCGACATTAATTTTGAACAGTTATAACACAGAGATTGGTAGGTAGCACAATGGGCAGAAAAGCATTTCTGCAGTTATCAACCCTTGAATTCTTAAAAGCATCCTTCAATACCATTATCAAAGTGCATGTGGTGCCACATTCACTGCTGCCACCAAGTGGACAAGATCTGTTCACCGGAACGTGATGCCTGTGAATGTGACATTTCTTCAGGGCTGTGTATAGAATTTATTAAATTATAGGAAAAAATACTATTAATAAAGATAGCCTGTATCTCAATTTGTCTTTCTAACGAACCTAACTCTGTCTGTCTTCCAGGTGTAATATAACTGTACTTTTCTTCTCCCTGAATCCAAAGGAAGACAGATTTTAAACCTATCAAACAAATCTGTGGGAAGAAGCCTCAATGGAATACCTTCCGAAAACACAGCCACATCTTTCTGATAAATAATGTCACCTACTTTTTTAGAGGAATTTTATTCTTTCAAGTATGAACTATGCTTTTCATCTGGCAGGTGTCACAGGTACTGAGGAGCAGCCAGTTTGAACTTTTTGCAGTGGCAGCAATGGTCAGCAGTAACATATACATTTTTCTTGGCATATAAGCAACATTTCCCTAGGAGTTTTCTAACATCTGATGTTGAACCTTCTTAGTTTGCCATGTATGTCACAGAGAAAAAAAGTCAAAGCATTAGTCAGGGTAATCTGTGTGATTAGCTTGGTTTCTCTGAGCTCAGAGATGAGATTAGTAGTGAGCCAGAGGACTGACATGTTTCCTCCTAAGACCTTCTCCAAGAATAATTTCTGATAAATTTCCACAGAAATCCATACTAACACTCTGTGATAAAATGAATAATATTTTTTATCCTTCCTCCTTTTTCCATAAGCTGTAGTTCTATTTGTCCATTTTAATGAGCGCTGATCTTGTCAGGATGGTTTTTGGGAACATTCAAATAGAACACAAATAATTTCTATAATTATTTTTTTATAGATTTTAAGGATATAATTAATATCCTTAAACCTTCCAGAATTTAGGTTGACCTAAGTATATGCAGCTTCAGGATCTGCATGAGAGTTTCTCAGTCACTTGATTGGACTGAACTTGATTCTTGGAGAAACATCTGAGCCACACTGACATAAGCCAACAATTACAGAAAAACATAGCAGGAGAGGGAGCAGTCTCTGTACAAAGAAGCCCCAGATTGCAAATAAAGTGCACATAAGGTAGGTAGAGTGGCAGAGAGATGCTTGGATATGTCCAAATTATTTACCAGTTCTTTAAAGGTGCTTTGCAAAGAGGAAAATAGGATGCAAACCAAATGCAGTAGCAAAATAAATTATAAAAACCCACAGATAGTTCTAGGTCATTTATTTTAAGTTTGTTTGCTTTTTAATTTCTTTCCATTTGGTTTGTAATTCTTAAACCTGTCCACCAGGCCAGGTACTTTATTAGTATCTTTAAGTTAGCTTATCCTTCAAATGTATTCCTATTACAGCTTATAGAACTCTAGAAATTTATCTCACACATTTGTTGCACTTTTAGTACTAACCTTAATAGCTGAACATACATCAGCTTTTAGTTCCATGCTGCTTCTTGATCTCTCAGCTATTTATCATGAAGTTGTTATGAAGGCCTAGTGGTTCAATCATAAGGCAGCATAACTTTTTTTTTTTTACACAAGCTCTACAAACCATAATTTAGACATTCACCTAGACCTATTCCATGCAAAGAAATAAAAAGAATCCATCACTGTGAATACTAGCAAGTATAAAACAGTCCTAAACATGTTACAACTAGTAAAACAAATCATGGTGGCAAAAGCCATTTTTAACATCAGGCAACAATATTGAGATTAAATTGAATTACCCTGAAAAACATGGTTGGTATCTAACCAGCTGTCAACACAGGGACCACCAATATTGCTGAGTGATTTCAGGTTAGTTGTATCTAGCCAGCTGTTGGGAGGTCTGATGAGTGTCAATCACCATCTACTGAGATAAAACCCTTCTCAGAAATACCATAATAATGCTCTGAGACTCTTAGAAAATTATCGGGAGTGATTAGTTTGCACAGGCTTTCTATTTCATGAAGGAGAGAGAGAACTCTGACATAAAGTCTCTTATTAAATAGAAAACTTAAAACTGAAATAAAAGGGAAAAAAAAAAAGCTTTTTGAAGAAAAAGATTTTTTATGATATTCTGTTATTAGCAATTTTCAGTTATTTAATATTATACCACTTTAAAATAAACATCTTTGAAGCAGAGAAAGCTCTTGAATATTTGAAACTGTACAGATTTGTTGGGATGCTTTTTCTTGGATTTTCTGCCCTAAGAAATCTCCACTACATGTTACAAAGTACTTCCATTTTGAACAGCCTGTACATTAAACAAGATGATCACAATGAATTTCCGTATGCATCTTTTATGTAGCTCAGAGCAATTCAATTTGGCTGTGTATTTTGCCATTAAAAGTAACCCTGATGTCCTGCAAACTTCACACTTACCAGTTTATCCATTACAAAAATAATTTAAAGGAATTTTACTCATTTTTCAGACACAAAATGCAGTGAGGAAGAAACAGATGCATAGTAAAATGGTTCAAAATGTATGCAAAGAATGCTGGAGGACGGTTCATTATGCAGACTGGATTTTCAGAGAGCTATACAAATTCCTTAAGAATCTTTGTTTAATCTTTCCAAATGTAGAACCTTAGCTTGGTGTGTATGAATGTGACACTGTTGCCCATATATAATGGACACATACATCAGCTTTAGCTCCAATATTTACTGCAGGTAAATCTCCCAGTGTGTATATATATATATAAGAAACTGAATCAAGCTTGCATCAGGGAGCTGAATCAAGAAGAGTAAATGGAAAAATATCTGCAGAAGCACAACAAAATGGAGACATGGAGAAAAAGAAGGAATATGAATACCCAGATTGTTACAAAGCATATCACTGACAATGTTAGATTTGCTGCCCCTGTTAATTACAATTTGATGGGTAAAACAGAAGTTCCATTTTAAAAAATACACCAAATAATCACATAAATCCAAGAGAGGTATTTCTTGGGGAAACTTTTATGGCATGTCTTGGCTTAATGTAACAGAAAAGAAAAAAAAAAAGTAGTGATATAGAATCATAGAATGGCCTAGGTTGGAAGGGACCTTAGAGATATCTAATCCAACCTCCCTGTCATGGGCAGGGACGCCTCTCAACTAGACCAGGCTACACAAGGCTCTGTCCAACCTGGCCTTGAATACCTCCAGGGAGGCAGCAGCCACAACATCTATGGGCAATTTATTCCAAAGTGTTGCCACATCTCGTATTGAATGATTTCTTCCTAAAATCTAATCTAAATCTATTCTCCTTCAAATTAAATCCATTGCCCCTTGTCCTATCAGTCAAAGCTCTTGTAAAAAATCCCTCCCCAGCCTTCCTGTAAGTCCCCTTCAGGTATTGGAAGGCAGCTATTAGGTCCCCCAAAAGTCTTCTCTTTTTAAGATTGAACAATCTCAGCTCCTGCAGCCTGTCCTCATAGCAAATTTGCTCCAGTGCCTGGATCATCCTTGTGGCCCTCCTCTGAACATGATCCAACAGATATATGTCCCACTTATGGTGCGGACACCAGAAATGGATGCAGTATTCGAGGATCAGCGTAAAGGGGAGAGAATCACCTCTCTTGACCTGCTGGCTATGCTACTCTTGATACATCCCAGGATGTGGTTGGCCTTCTGGGCTGCATGAGTGCACTGCCAGCTCATGTTGAGCTTCTTATCTATCAACACCCCCAAATCCTTCTCTTCAGGGTTACTCTCAACCCCTCTGTGCCCAGTCTGTAGTTGTGCCTAGGATTGTCCCGACCCAGGTGAAGAACCTTGCATTTTGACTTGTTGAAACTCATGCAGTTTGCACTGGCCCATTTCTCAAGCCTATCAAGGTCCCTCTAGATGGCGTTTCTTCCCTCAAGCAAGTCCATGGCACCACACAGTTTGGTGTTGTCAGCAGACTTACTGAGGGTGCCCTCAATGCCGTTGTCCATGTCACTGACATAGATGTTTAAAAGCACTGGACCCAGAACAGAGCCCTGAGGAATACCACTTGTCACTGGCTTCCATGTGGACTCTTTGAGTGCGATATATAAAGAGTATCCTCTTCTTCAGGCATAGGAATAGGAATTCATATGCGGGCAGTATACTTTCTAAGAATAAGGAAGTTCACTTTTTGTTTGTTGGGCACCTCTGATAGCCTATGTCCATTTCCAAAAGTGACAGACAACACTACATCCTTATATTTACCATTTCCTTGATGCTACCTGCAAATAATATGCTACTACTTGCCTGTCCTAACTTCTACTGCTTGTGTGGGGAGGTTCAATGTGTCCCATCTGACACAATAAAATATGAGCTCCAGAAATACTTGTAGCTTCTCAAATATATGTTAATTGCATGCAAAATTAGTGTTTCCAGTGAATGCATTTCTCCTCACTCTTGAACGTTCCACTGGTCCTGGAATTTCCATTATACTATGTTTATCATTAGAAAATCCCAAAACCAGTCTGTAATACTGTATGTGTTGTTTCATTATAGATTTCTAATGTACCACTGAAAGGAATGAATAACTGAAAATCAAAATTATTATGGTAGCAATATATTTTGTATGACTTCTAAAAATTACCTAGATAGCTGCCTTGAACAACAGTAACCTTAGTATATTTTACAAATATCTTTATTATCACAGTGATTTTTGCAATTATTAAAAACAGTTACCATTATTTTCTTGAGATTCTTGAACCATCACAGAAACTACTGACTGTGAGCTCACTGATTGTTTATTAAGGCTCAGCAACTCAACACCAATGTTTAGAAAACATGGAAAAAGTATCCCAAGGCCCATCCCTGAAGATGCTAATATATGAAGACAGAAGGAAACAGGCTTAGACTGCACAGGTTTAACTTGCTTAAAATTACATTGTGTAGGTGTTCCTTCGGAATATTTTCCCAGGAGATTTGTGATGTTTTTTAACAGATTTCCAAAAATTACCTTACTGCAGGATATTTGGATTTACTCATTTTACTTCAAACAAAAGCAGAGAAATTAGACCCTTCATTCTCAAAGGTACTTAAAGCTTTTACTCCCATGCTGCCTAATCCTTCTGTCACCGGTAAACGAAAATGTACTTTAACTTGATTAATATTCTATCAATCCATGACAAAGTACCCATATCACTCATACACTCACTTTCTCGGCAAGTTCCTGAGATATGCCTCATTAACTGGATTACTTGTTTGATCTGAATGCTGTCAAACCATTCTGTTGACAGCTAGGGTGCCTCAAGCTAGACTGTGCAGTGAATGGTCTTTATTAGTGCCAAACCCTTCATGTAATATCTTTCTGAACCCTCTCCTCTGATGTATGGAAAGTGGCTCAAGGTCAAATAGTTTGTGATTAACTGTGAATGTAAATGTCAGTGTCTTGTCTGAGTTATCACAAAATTAATTTAACTAACCTTTAATCTGTCTTTTGAGATAAAAGAAACATGAAAAATTTGGTGTTGAATGATTTATTTTTTTTTCTTCCTAGAGCAGAAAAAAAAAATCTTTACTGACTTTTTTCCCTTAGAACTTCTGAAGGAATTTAGTGCTGCTTAGAGGTAGCATTCTGACAGCCCTATGACCAAAATTCTCAGCTAGCTAAAGATCAGAAATAGCATGGTCAACAGCAGCACCTGCTTTTTCTTACAAAGAGCAGCTCTTCCAAATGGAGTCATATTTCCCATTCCCTGAGGCTCTGCACTCTTTTTTCATCTTGACAAGAACTCAGTCAATTTTAAAGGTACAATAAGCTTTTAAACTTGCTTATCACAGAATCACAGAATGTTAGGGGTTGGAAGGGACCTAGAAGATCATCTAGCCATAAAGCAGGTGGAATAGGACCTGCACCAAAAGTCTTTTTTTTTAATCCTGCTTCCTTTAAACTTTAATTGCTTAATGAGATAATTTTTATATACTCAAGAGATGTATCTTTAAGGGAAATATGATGCTAGAACAGGGTTAAGAATAAATTTTGTTCACTTTCTCTAAAAAAAAAAAAATTATCTCATTATTTTACTGCCCCAACATCTAGATATTTGACATTTGCACCCGGTTGCAGTTCCAAATGTTGACATTTTCAGACAATCAATGGTTTGGGTTCAGTTGTTACCCAGTTGGTTCTGTAAGGCTGGAAAACTGTAGTCTTTCCTCAAAGATCACCTGTAGTGATCTTTCTACTAGATTAGGTCTTTCTAATCTATTCTACTGCCTCAGTATCTTTACCATAAGAAAATGCTTCTTAATATTTAATCTGAACACTTCTTACTGAATTTAAGATCATTATAACCAGTCTTGTCTATGGTGGGCATGGTAATAGATTGTGTTTTTCCTCGTTTCTGCAGTTTTTGTGTCATACACTTTAACTCAATTTTAAGTTCTTTTGGAATAAAGGAGAAATATAGTTAGTATCTACTACTTTATAATTCTGCTTCATTCAGATGGATTATTTTAGGGTATAAGTAAACATTAACTTACCCATATATTATAAATAGTGACAAGCTGAGTGAGAAAACTGATATTCAAGCATAGTACCTTTAATTGACATGGTGTATATAAATCAATTTCACCAATTATGAGTCTATTTACTTATACCTGGTTTACATTCAACACAATAAACATGAAATCCCCTACTGCTCTTATTCATAATTCTCTCCAGTTTTCCTTTCATTAAAAAAATTAATAAATATAATAATTAGGTGGGATGAGACTGATAACAAACTGATTTCCTGACATCAGCTAAGTTTGCAGAGGTCATACACTATAAACCAGTTAGGACTGTGGTTGTAAGGCAAAGAAAGCAACTAAATGTTGTGTTGTGTAAGCACCACTGAGACCCTGACAATACTTCTGTGTCTTCTAGAAGCTATTAGACTCAACTGTAACAAACATCTACAAACCTCTCTAAGAAAGAGCTTTTTTTATTTCATACATCAAAGCAATCATTGAAAACCTCTACCTGAATAAAATATGTTCTGCAGTGAAATGAAGCCACACATGGAAAAGTTCTCTAACAGTATATAATGCACTGTTAGTCAACAGCTTGAAAACAAGTCTCATGGCATAAAGTGAAACATTAAATTTTATATGGCAAAGTATGACAGCATCTTCCAAAACTGAACAAATATAATTTTAACACACTCAAAATAAAAATTAATGGAGTGATCCAAGGTAACAGAAGCAACTAACTGGGCCCAACAGAGCTGCTGATTATGTTAAGGTCAACAGAAAAAGTATTGATGGATTTGGCTAGGTCAAATGGCTTGACGTGGTTAATTATTCTGATTCAAGGTGAGATTTGATGGATGGCATGAACTATGTAAAATACATAATACACACAGAAACGGACAGTCAGTCACCAGTTTGACTTTGATCCTAGCAAAGTATTGCTGACAGCATAAGTGAATTTGCTCTTTATTAATAACCACCTGGATACAGAGAAAGTTTCTCATTTCTACCACACATTATATAGGTTAACCAACCTTGTAATAGCTATAGACACTTTCCTCTGCCAGAAAGAAAATTATCTTGGCCAGAGATCATACCCACAGAGATCAGAGATGAATTGAATTTCACTTGCTTATAGTATCTCAGGTAACATTGCTGATGGCAGAAATATAAGGAGGTTGCTAAACAAGCCCACTGGATATTATTATTAATAGACTGTAAATCAAAATTCTGAGCAATTTCTTGTATTGACAAGGACTGAATGTAGCAGAGACAAAAATGTATTTTAGTGTATGCACAAAGAAAAAAATTACAGTAAAAGTTCTGCAATTTCACTATTTCAGGTAAGATTTGTCTATATTGCTGCAACATAAAAAAGTAATGGTAGTACATGGAGGACGATTTAACAGATGGTTCTAAAGAAAATGCATGGAAAATAAACTTTTTGGAGGGAAGTTTGACACTTTATGTGAAACTGATAAAATATCTTTAACAAAACACTTTATGAAGATATCTTTATAATCTTCATATGGAGAACCTAAAAGTAATGTGGCAAGTTTATATAATACCTGGCATCTCAACCATGACACATTTAAATATTACTTATTAGAATAATAGAATGCTATGGTTTAGAAGGGCCCTTTGAACGTCATCTTGTCCAAACCATCTGCAATGAACAGGGACCTCCTGAACTAGATCAGGTTGCTCAGAGTGCCATCCAACCTGTCCTGGAATGTCTCCAGGGATGGGGCCTCCACCACCTCCCTGTGCAATCTGTTCCAGTGTTCCACTACCCTCACAGTACTTCTTCCTACTATCTAGCCTAAATCTATCCTGCTATAGTTTAAAACCATTGTCCCTCTGGCTGGAGAGCTGGGCAGGGAGAAATTTCATGAAATTTAACAAGAGCAAGTGTAAGGTGCTGCATCTGGGGAACAACAACTCCATGTATCAGTACAGGCTAGGGCCTGATCTACTGGAGAGCAGCTCTGGAGAAAGAGACCTGGGGGTCCTGGTGGACAGGGGGATGACCATGAGCCAACAA
>JANHGL010025506.1:0-61626 GCA_024611195.1 Ceyx melanurus
TATTTAAAATCAGGGTATTTTTTTAAGTCACCAAATTGTTTGTCATAAGAAGGAAAAAAAAAAGCTGTGTGCTCATTTCAGTCAGAAATAGTACTGCTTTCACATTACTGAGTTTTCTCTCTTCATTCTTCCTACTTCCCATATTTGGGTTGGGTTTTATTTAGGTAATGTGACTAAACATTTGCATTTTCTTGGAATATTGACATTGAGAAGTTGTTCCATACACAGAAAGTGTAGGCAATCAGGTTGAGTTACTAGTGAATGCTATTATTTAACTACAACTGGAAGGCTTTTTCCTCAGGAGTTCAGATACTGTCCAAAATGCTTTTGCCATTTCTGCCTGGCACGCGTCCTGTTCTGTGCTTTGACACAAATAGTTGGCTAAGCCACCTAAATTCAAATTACTTGCCATTCTTTCTTCCTTATTCTGCCAGAGTCTCTCACCAATGAGTAAATATGTGACTGAATAGTTCACCTCTCAGGTGAAGCAGGAGGTAGAGATTCTACCATAACCACCCCTCCAGCATCTCTGCTCTGTATGTGGGACTAGGCCAAGGCTTTAGTGCTTCTGGACAACCCAGAAGTGGGTTGGGAGACAGAGGATGGGAGATGCTCCTTTGGGCTATACCTGCATGGTCAGTTGGCTTCACAGAACCACAGAAGGGTGGGGTTGGAAGGTACCTCTGAACATCATCTAGTCCCACCCTCCTGCCAGAGCAGGGGCACCCAGAACAGGTCACCCAGGAACAGATCCAGGTGGGGCTGGAATGTCTCCAGAGCAGGAGACTCCACAACCTCCCTGGGCATCCTCACAGTAAAGAAGTTGTTCCTTGTGTTGAGGTGGAACTTCTTGTGTTGCAGTTTGTGCCTGTTGCCCTTGCACTGGGCACCCTATGGTTTCAGATGAGTAGTGGAGACTTAAAACAGGTCTCCTGATCATCTCTGCTTAGTTCCCACTTGGTGTGGATCTTAGGGTAGTTTTGATCTGAACAAACCAGACTCCTTTCAGAAGCAGCTCTGCGTTGTCCAAGCCATAGTGGGGATGTAAGATTCTGAACCAGTCATGCTCCTCTAGACAGCTTCACATCACATGTGGTACAGATGGTCAGCCCAGGGGACCAGACTAGGTCTTCAGAGATGGGTTGATGTGGGGCCTTCAGCACCAGGTGCTCTCAGATACCTCCTGTTGTGACAAACTGCTTGCTGCTGTAGACTCTGGTTCTTTCAGTGCTGTTTTTATCCTTTGAGGTGGAGGATGGCAGGGTTTGGTAACTGATACAAGAGCTGGACAGAAGCAGACTCCAGAAGAGCCCTTCCTTTCAGGTCTCTGTAATGACAGACCTCCATTAACAGAACTCAGTAACACAGCAGCACCCTGAAATTAAACACCCAAAAATAGGTGACCTAAATATACCCATCGTAGAAGAAGGATGCAGTCCCTACAAAGTGTAGTTGTACAAATCAGAGCTATCAGGTGAGAGCTGGGTTGGAGATCTTAGCTCATGGAAGAGCAGAGGTGCAGGAACAGAAGGTGATAAAAGGCTAGGTGGCAGGTCAGGAAGGAGACATGAGGTGGAACTTGTAGAAGCAGCAAAGATGTGATTTATATTGATTATAAAGCTGTTTTGCATGCCTGGAAAAGAAGGACATTTTAACAGTAGCAAAGGGGAAAAAGAAGGGCTAAGTTCCAAGATAGCTAGTGCCATGGCTGCAGCATCTGCTTTGCTGACTGAGGGAATGGTGTGAACCAGCAAAAAGGCCTTGGCTGACATGGAAACATCTCACTGAAGAAATGGGAGGGAAGAGGGGGGATGTTTATTTGGGAATCTCACATCATTCACTGAGCAGTGTCAGAATCCCTGCTGGCTTTCCAGGGGGTATGCCAATGAAGCCTGGAGTTAGTTTTTCTAGGGGAACCCCTGCCCATAATAAAAAGCTTTATTTTAATTTGGCATTAAAATTAAACTTCAGATCTGAAGGAAAACCAATTAAACAAATGCATTTAAGAGATAAATTGCATTCTTTTCAAGGATCTTCAATTTGGAAGGGAGTCACTTGGTAGAAATCCAGCAAATCTGTGCACTACACCATATGTCTCACAAGTCTCTGGTCATCTACAATATTTGAAACTTTACAAACTGCTTGACACACATTTACTTTTTTTATCTCTTTCTTTTCTGCAACATTTATTCACAGTTGTTTATCCTGAGAGCCACAGACTTTTTATTTTCCTTGCTCAGTGTGCTAAATACACTATTTTTTTTGCAAACGGATCAAACTGTGGGGTCCAGAAACAGTAATTTATTAGTCTTGCCTTCATTAAGGCAAACAGTTGTGTTCATCTGGCAAGGCTTCATCCCAATTTTCCATGCCAAACATCTCCCTCAGAGACCCCTTACCAACTGTAGCTGGAGGTTTGTTTGCTTAAGTTGAAGACTAAGGAACAATGTCCTAGAAAAATTATTTTTGTAGCAGCTGATTGCTGAAAAGAGCCTGAGGAAGCTGCCTGTAGCCATCCCCTAATGATGAATGGGCAAATCAGAGAGGGCACTGGTTTTATTCATTAGTGTCTCCTTTCCATTCTTGAGTTTCTTTCTCTGTTCTGCTCTGTTATTTTCAAGCCAGCAATATCTAAGTGTGAGTTACATGTTAAGTTAGTGTACAGTGAAGTTATTAATCAGTACCAGCAGCATTTGCCACAGCAAAGCCACCTTCTTCACATGGATTGTTCTAATGTAATAAATGTAGCTGCTTATAAATGTAAGGGTAGGCTGACCTTGGATATTTATATTATAAGGAAGAAGCACAGGTATTAATTTCCCTTTTTTAATTCTTCTAAGTTCAAACACAGCTGAAAGATGAGATTAAAGTTGGCAAATGTTTGTACCTAACACCAGCTAAGCTCTGGGTTAATGAAACAAACAGCAGTTGGAAATTTGGTGAGATAAACAGTTCTTTAGAGCTTGATTTATGGAGGACTGCTCTGTGATGCAAAGGTTTCTGTTGATAGAAATTTAGAGTAAAAGCTGTTTATAACAGCACTGGTGCAATTTATGCTGACACATCCTTGTTTCTTTATAATACTCTGAGGTATTAGACATGAGACATGGATGGAATCCCTCATCTCAGGTCACAGGAACCCCTTTCCCCTCTCCCTCCTCTGTTAGGGGAGGCTGGCCAGTGCCTGCCATGCAGCTGCTGTGGAACAAGAGCATTGCACTTCTGGGTTGTGGCTGTGTCACTACTGTCCTGGCAGGTGCTCACTGTAACTAAGGCAGCTCAGAGCTGTTTGCACTGCCCTGGTGCAATGGGGTAAGCTGAGAATCAGGTGGGTCACCATAGGGTAAACTTCTCTGGACAATCTTAAGTCTTTTGACATTTTAATTAGGGAGAAACCATGCAACACAATGATCTTCCTTCCTGGAGAGAAGCAAGGTATTTATCTGCTTTGCATTTGCTGTCAGAAATTCCACCTTCTCCCTCATCTCAGCAGAAATTGCACAATATCCAAACACTGTAGTCTTGCAGAGACCAGGGCTACTTGTCAGAATCAGAGCCAGAGAACAGAAATTTAGAGCGTAATAAAGGTCCTGAAGTACATGGCAGATTAATACAGAAATCTTAATTGTAATGTAAGATTAATACAGAAATCTTAATTGTAACGTATTTTTGCCCTTTTTTTTTTTCTTCTTTAATTTCGATTAGCCTCTTCCCATAACTGTAATATCATTTGTACATGCTAATTTACTTGTAAATGTCACTCTGGAAAACATTCAGCAACATGAATGTGAATCTGCTCTCAAAAACTGATGTCTCATTTTCTCTCTAAGGCTTTATTCATGCTCTACTTCTGTTGCTAAATCAGTTAGCAGTGGCTGTGGTTTTTTGCTTGTAGAAATTACGTGAAGACAATTGTAAGAAAAAAAAAAGCCAAAACAAATCAAAACTCCTTGATGAGCACAGACGAGTTTAAGATGTGCTTTTCAGATGTGAAGTATATTGGCATTAATTTTTTTTCTACAAATGATGCTGCTAATCTGCTCTGTGTGCTCAGATGAGTGTCTTACTCAGATTTCATGGTGCCCATTAGTAAAAGTACAGTCAGAAAATTACCAGTCAAAATTCCCTGTTGAATATTCAAGTGTAAATTGAGACAGAAAATACAGGTTGGTTTGTAGCCAGGGTTCTGAAATGGCAGTGTTGCCATTTTGGGGACACACCGTAGTGAAA
The DNA here is from genome assembly GCA_024611195.1 of Ceyx melanurus. Lineage (NCBI taxonomy): Eukaryota > Metazoa > Chordata > Aves > Coraciiformes > Alcedinidae > Ceyx > Ceyx melanurus. Next base: position 4,231 of record JANHGL010025506.1, read on the forward strand.
AGCAGGCAGTAAGCTGACAATACTTTTAAAGTTAGTTTCTTTCCTCTCATTTCATCTGAAGTTTTTGGTCTACCAGATGAAACAGAAAGGTTAAAAGCTACCACCTCCCTGGAATGCACAGTGGAGACAGGCAGAGAGGGAGCTCACTCTCTTGCCACCCCATCTTTGTCACTAATGCGTGTATAGATTTCATCAATTGCCAAAGAAGCTTAATTAATTTAATTATTATTATTAAATATGATGATCTATTTAATTGCTAATCTGTATGTGTGTATAACAAATCCTTAGCTTATGAATCAATGCAGTAATTTTGAATATTTTGCCATGATTAACTTCTCATTTTTGTGTAATTAACATGAGCAAGTCTCTTGCTGGCTTTTTATGTGCTTGTGTATAGCTTGGCAAGGAAACTTAAGGAGCCTTATTGGTAAAGCACCACTTACTAATATAAACCAAACTAGTGCATTAAACTAAACTTAACTGTTTCTTTCTCTTTTTGTGTTTTTTTTTTCCTTACAGAGCTGGAGTGGACCAGAGAAATTACTTGCTTTAGATGAACTCATTGATAGTTGTGAACCAACACAAGTAAAACACATGATGCAAGTGATAGAGCCCCAGTTTCAAAGAGACTTCATTTCCTTGCTCCCAAAAGAGGTGAGAAATGCAGGCTCATGCCAGACCATGCAGTGCACCAACTGCCACCTTGAAAAGCTTCCCTGCTAATGATGGCATTTACTGTTGCAGTGCAGTGATGTGAACTGAGGTTAGGGCTCCACAGTTTGGTGCACTGCCATCATTTCAGATTCACATGCTTTTATACCATCGTTCTTGATAGGCATTTAGAGACCTGGAGATACAGATGACTCCTAGAAACAAAATCCCAGCAGTTTAAAAGGCTGGTTGTACTACTTTTTGGAGAACTAACTCTGTTAGGGCATGCACACAGAAAAAATTCTTGTGAACCTCTCTGTACATTATTCTGCAAGTATGAGCATTACTGTTTAATGCTTTAAGTGCTGGGAGTTCTGTATTATCTGAGTTTACTGTAAACACCTGAGCCCTAAAAAAATCTATCAAAAAAAGCAAAAGTAAATGAGAAAACCCTTCTCACTACGGATAAAGCCAAACCCTAATTAAGCAGATACCCTACAGTAAATCTGCAAATCAGATCATGTCCTATCAGGTTAAAGAGACTAAGGTTTGGTTTCCAGTGTGTGTGCTTCTCAGCATGTCTAACTAAATGCTGTCCACAGAAGAGTAATTCTTGATTTTCTCACAACTAGAATGTGACAGTGGATATGAAAGATTATAAATCCAGTTTGCTAGAATTATTAAATGAATGTATCTTGGTGCATTTAGAAATGGTATTTGACCTTATTGGTTTTAGGAAATAGGAAATTGTTCTGTTACTTGGAGTGGGGAAGAAGCCTGTTTTCTTTTGCCAGAACATGTTGGGTTTTCCATGTAAAATTTTTCTTGAGGGCTTCAAGTGTTTGTTGAGTCTTCAGTTACTAACAAATTACAAAGCAAGTTCTTAGAGGCTATTCTGGTGCTAGGATATGGTTGCTGTGTTTAGCATGGCCTTATTACCTGAAGACTGTTCTGTATCTCTTGTTTTTTCACTGGTTTGGGTTTTTTTTTCTGGTGTCTATCTTATTTTTGAATACTTAGCTGTACAAGGCCCTTTTTTCCTTTTATATGCTGTCATATGTTCACGAGTCAGGAATTGTGGCAGCTTTCCCTTGCTGGTGACATCTGGAAGGGTTGGGAGAAATTTGTGCCACGGGTATTACCTTGGTCCACATCCCTTGAGCTCAGTATTTACAGCAGCACATCCTGGGGCAGCCTTCTCCATACATGGAAAGGACCCTGAGAGAGGAGATGAGTAAGACCTCTGCATGGTGGCCACGTGTTCAGAGCAGCTGCCCAGTGCAGCCAGAGTTCAGAGGTGGAGGAAGGCTGCAGGACTTGGAGAAGACAGAAGATGGTTTGCCACCTCTGGAAATACAGCACAGAATTGGTAACAGTCACTCACAGCTCAGTTCTTTGTATGATTTCATGGCAAAACTAATTCAAGTACAGCCAGTGATCTGGTTATGCTCTGACTAATGACCATGCTATTTCAGTCTTGGCAGTTTATTCACACCACAGATATGCTCTTTAGCTGTGAAGCTTTCTTTCTCATTTGTGTTTCTTGACGCCATCATAAGCTACTTATGTTTAATTTGTTTATTTTCAGTGGCTTTTCTTGCCTCTGGGAGCCAGAATATTGTGAGGAAAGGGTGACTTCACCAATGAGCTGGCTTAAATAATTTCTGCTTCCTCTCCCCTGGCCTTTGTCAAACCAAAATTAACCGAGTTAAACAAAAAACCCCCATCACACGAACTGCCATCTCCCCTACTTTTTGAAGCTCGTTCTTTACCCAGATCTCTTAATTGCTGCTGTCCCAGGCTGCTCAGGCTGGCTGCAGCAGGGGTGAGGAGCTGAGCTGTGGGGTCAGTAGTTGTGAGCAGGCTTTCCTGGCCAAGGCAGCTCCTGTGGAACACGCTCGTGAGCTGTCGCTCTGCGTTACCGTCTGTGGATGCAGGGCACTGATTTTACTGCCTCACCAGAACAAGATGATGGTTTGGACAGGAGGCCTTCTCTTCAAAAACATTTTTAACATCGCAGAGACAGTAACTTAATAGCTGAATAACCAAGAAAATGTTTGGTTCCCTCCTGGAAAACGTGCAGACAAACAATGGAGCTGAAATGAATACTCTGTTTGCTTGCTGAGACTCAGACACAGTTCTTGAAATGACTTGTTTGTGAACCAGGTCTCCAAACCAACAGCTCAGGAGTTTTGCTGATGTTAGCCACAGAAATTTTGTTGGTGCTTTGTGTGTGTGAGTGAAGAAAAATGGGAGAGACTGCTTATCATTGGGTATTGTTAACACTGTGGTGAAGTCTTAATACAGTTGAGTCAAAGGTCAGATCTTTGCTACCGGATGTTTTCTTTTAACCAGCTCCATGAGCTGAGACAAAGGGACATCATCCTGTGTGCACTGCTGATCTTCAAGTCAACCATGGGCTGTGTTGACCCTTGATGACTATTTAGATAAATATAGTCTAAAATAAATGTCACCCATACGTAACCTGTTTTAGAATCAGTTGGCTGGCAGGTTCTAATTAACACCATCTTAGTAGGCAGCCATAGCTGTAGAGCTAGGGCAGATGATACTCAAACTCTGCTGTCAGTTAAGGGACACCCAGCAAAGCCAGAAAGGACCTCACTCGTGTTTGTGTCTTGCTGCATGCAGGACCAGCTGATGTGTGTTAGGAAGCAGCACAGGAATTAAGGCAGATGGATGAAAAGCTTGGGTGCAGTTGTTGCTTTTGTAATTGAGAGCCTGACTCCAGCTCCCTAAATGCTGGCTCCTGGGCTCATCAGCTCTGTGCCCTCGGGTGTGTACAGGATCTGACACACACCCCTCAAACGTGGAGTGCAAGAGCTCAACGTGAGCTGCAGGTGATGACTTGCAACCAAGGGGTGTGTGCAGTCCAGAAGCACACAGCTCTGCTGTACTGAATTGTTTGCTGCTCAGTCACTGGCTGTTCTAGATGACTGAAAGCAAATGTTTCTCACATAATAAGGTCAGAAATCTGCTGAGGTCAACAGCCTCTGGGTATGCCTTCCTTACTGGATTTCAGTCTGCTGCTTCCCTTGGAGGGTTGAGTCTATTTATACCCATCAAAACTTCAGCTAAAAGTTAAGGAAGTCCTAAACACAAACTGTAATGTCACAAGTGGATGACCTGATTTCCCTGACAACTTTTGCATCCTATCAGTTACTGACTGACAAAGACCCCACAGTTTCAGCAAACAGGTAGTTTCTCTGCAGCACTTTTTATCACTCTTGTTCTTCCTGCAGAGCTTTTGGCTGTGGAAGGGCTTTGCAGTGTCTTTCAGTCCATGCCTGGGGAGGTGCCCTGCTGCTGTCAAGCAGACAGGCTAGACTTGCTAACTGTACCCTTCAGGATAGCTGTCCCTCTAGTTTGGATTGGTTTTCGGACACCTATGTCCCTGCTTAAGACTTCAGTGCATCTCAATATATTTGTGGAGATTTGGGTGGGTTTTATGTGGTCATTACATGGCTGAGCTCAGTCAGCTGAGGGCTGATTTCTCCCAATAACCTGTGATTTTGTCACTTGGGAAAGTTCATCTTCTGTTTATCATTTTCTGGTGTTCTTTGGGATTTCTGATCCGTTTTTTGGTAGTATACTGTGTACAGTATTGAAGTTACATACTTCAGTCAGTCCTGTTTGCTCACATGGTGAGCATTGCACTTTCTGGTTAAGTTCACTAACTAACTTTTGCTGGACTGGTTAGCTAAAATAGCATGGGCTGCCATCTACTCCCTTGCAAACAGAAGAATAATTTCTGATGTGATCTGTAAGGGTTTAGTTACTAAAGATGCTTGTTAGACTTTCATGTGCCCACCAGAATAAACTGCAGCTCTGTTAAGATTCTGAGATTGCTTAATAATTTATCATTTCAATTTTCTGCATCTCAGCCCCTGGTGTGTGATAATAGTTGGAGTTACTTCGCTTTTCCTTTCAAAAGCAATACCAAAAATACACTTTCCTTTTTTCTTGCCTTTTTCTTCTTCTCAGCTGGCACTGTATGTGCTGTCATTCCTGGAACCCAGGGACCTGCTGCAGGCAGCCCAGACATGTCGTTACTGGAGAATTCTGGCTGAGGATAACCTTCTCTGGAGAGAGAAATGCAAAGAGGAGGGTAAGACTGAACAAAAAGGTGGATGCAGTGGTCAAAGTGTGGCTGTCCTAAAAAGTGTGGTTCATTTACATAATCACCTTAAGGTTTTGTGAAGGCAGTTTGTGTGCCTGTAGATTGCTGGAAGTGATGCTTTGAGCTGCATGGCGTGTATCTTTGTTGAAAGCAGGAAGCAGAAATAGTCCATGGAGTACAAGAAATGGAAGTAAAGTATGAACATCCTGTTTACAAAGTATACTGGGTGCATGTTTTTAAAATACAGTTATTTTTGCTTTTCACAGATGATTTTTTTAAATTCAAAAATGCAACCAAAGCGCATAGAGCTGAGATGTACAAATGATAGGCATATAGTTTGTAAATAGTAGGGAGGAAAACTTTCAGTGGTCATGTAGAAGGTTTGCTGTAATTTCACATTATTTATAAGAAACTGAGCAAAGCAGTGTCACATGGCAGGGGGGGAGACATGGAGAAGGGGACACAGTGCGTAAGCTGCATGGATAGTGCCTGTTTGTGCCAGGTCAGGAGGGTACTGGGGTTCAGCAACAATGGGGCAAAGAGGCTGCCAGGGAAGTACCAAATAGTTGAGCACATGAAGAAGGAAAGCTTGTAAGGAGAGTTACATACACAAGGAGTCTGTTCTGGGGAGCAGAGCACATGTGTGTGGTTTCAGAGCTGAATCCCTCTTGGACACTGGCTGGCTTGGCATATGGGGACAAGAGCTTGTGAAAGGCTTTAAGAAACATGACAGTGTTTCTTCATGTGTAAGAGCACCTACATTACTTTTCTTTTGCCATGGGAAAACAGGAGTCTTCATGTTTTAAATCATCTCTTTTTAAAAAATGTGGTGAAAAGTGCATTAAGAATGAGAAAAGGAGAAGGTTGGGAATGAGAAAAGGAGAAGGTTGGGAAGGGAACAAGCCTACAGCTGTGAGCTTAGAAATAGAAGTAAACATGGGCAGGCATGAGAGCACAGACAAACAAACAGTCTGGTAGGCTGGTTAGACCTGCTGAGGTGCTCAGTAGTGTGAAGCAGCAGCTAATCCAAGACATGCATCTAGAGATGAAGGGGCTAAAGGCAGAAGAGTGGAATCCACATGCTGGCAAGAGACAGTGCTCTTGCTAGTAATGAGGTCCAGTGAAGAGAGGAGCTGAATGGAAAAGAGAGATGGGTGAGAGAATTGCAAAATAAAAACTAATAAAATAAAAGGTATGTGAGAGGCTAAAACAAAACACTGCTGCTCAAGTGTCAGTTCAGAAAGGGCATTGCTGTTCTTCAGTTCCAGCCCGGAAAGGACAATCCTAAAAGCACTGAGCCTTTCAAATCAAGGAAATAATGGAACAGCTCCCTGATAACAAAAGTCAAAGTGAACTTAAAGGGAATGAAGCTGGGTGAGCAGAGAGGACTGCAGAGATGCCACATTTTGAAGGGTTCCAAAATGACAAAAACAATGAAGTTGTTTCCATTGAGGTGGCCTCATCTGTCCCCCTCCCCCCCTTTCTTTATATTTCCTTGCAGGGATTGATGAGCCCTTGCATATCAAGAGGAGGAAAGTGATCAAACCAGGCTTCATCCACAGCCCGTGGAAAAGCGCCTACATCCGGCAGCACAGGATTGATACCAACTGGCGGCGCGGGGAGCTCCGGTCCCCCAAGGTAAGGTGCTGAGCTGTGTGCATGGTGCCACGGGCAGAGCATCAGCTCGGGCCCTGGCTTCTGCTCTGTTTCCAGGCAGGCCAGGCTATCCGTGCACAGAAAGCAATGTATTGTTAGGGGAAAAGAAAAACTGGTTTTGCTTAGCCTGGGTTTAAATTAATTTCTGAGCACCGTGTTAGCAACACCAAAGTGATTCTTCATGCAGCTGAATTCTTCCACTGCTGCTCTGAACATTTCTGCAGGTTTTGAACTCCTGTAAATATGCCAGTCTCTTTTGGGACGTGTAATCTCAGAAACCTGATTGGAAATACTTAAATTGAAGTGTATACACACACATATACACACATACCTGTATGGATTATTTACTGTGTATATTTATTATTTATTATGGAGCTGGGCCATGTTGCAACATCAAAATACTCCACGACTATTCTGTGATCATTTCATGCTTTATTTTTATACATATTCCTCTAAATCAGGAGAGCACAAGACACCAACTTAATCCAGTGTGAAAGCTCTTTAAAAACTTGAATTAAAAAAAAAAATCTTCAATGACATTGATACGTTGTCATTACATCTTTTCTGATAGAAAGCAGCACTTCAGACCTCCTCTAAAATGTAATAGCAACTGTCTAATCCAACCTGCTGGTGAGCAGGCAGTCAGAAGCGTGAAGAAAACCTGTGGCCTTTTAAGGTTTTTAAGCAATTTGCCTGGTTTTTCTGATTTCTGTAGAGCAAAATAATAACAGGAGAATTCCCATGGAAGACCTGTGGCTGTAGCCTGCAGTTCACTCGTCCGTGACTTATGTACAGCCCTGGCAACTGCTCTGTATCCCCTGCCTTGATATGCCACAGCAACTTATCCTGGAGTTCTTATTATTGAAATTACATCCTCAGGCATCACCCAAATGCCCATTTAATTTCAATGAACATCTTGAAAAGTGTTCAGATATCTTAAAACATTCCTCACCCTTTGTTTTCTGATAAGGACCTTTTTTTTTTTCCCTGCGCTGCAGTAAAATACCCTGAATTGCAGTTTTTCCCAAGCATTAAAAATCCCACCTTATAGAGCGACTTTCCAATCCACATTCCCAGCACGTTAAATGGTTGCTGCTGTGTGTATTTAATTAATGGTTTTCTAGTTTCTGACTTTGGTGCTGCTTGGCTGCTGAGGATAACTGCAGCCAACCTGACCCACAATACAAATAACAACCCAATCCCAGCCGGGTTGCTTAAGATCGAAACAACCCTTAAAAGGGAAAAGGAACTCAACTGAAAACTGGAGAGCTGGAATAACTTGGAGGACTTGAGCACCATCTAATGCAGCCTACTTTCATTGGTGCCTTTCCCTGGGGTAGTGGCAGGCTGGCAGTTCTGCAGTGTGCTCCCTGAGCAGGGAGAGCCCTTCTCTGGCCCGGCTGGCGGCGGATTCCCCTTGACACCCAGGGTGAGGGGGCCTCGTTCCTCTGGAGCAGCCCTGAGAGCACGTTGTGCCTCCTGCTCCTCCTCAGCCCTGGCAGTAGTGGCCACTGTGGTGTGATGCTGTGTTGGCAGGTGCTGAAGGGCCACGACGACCACGTCATCACCTGCCTGCAGTTCTGCGGGAACCGGATCGTGAGCGGCTCCGATGACAACACGCTCAAAGTGTGGTCTGCGGTCACGGGCAAGGTGAGCTGCTTGGCAGAGGAGCTCTGCTGTCAGGAGTTGCTGCAGAGTGGCTGCTGGTGCCAGAGCAGGGATAAAGCCCGTGTGGGTAACCACTGGGGTCTCTTCCTACGCAGCAATGAGTCCAGCTCAGCAGTCACCCTGATGTGAAAGGCAGTGCTGCTCGTGGTGCCACTGGCACACAGCCGTGCTCTGCTGGCAGCTCTGCTGTTCTTGGGGAGACATTTGTGATGTGGGTTCTAAAGAAGATAACATTCCTGTGGTAGATAACATTTCTGTGGCTTCCTTTGGGCTTAACTGAGCCCATTTTTACCCCTCTGTATCTCCCCTTCTGACTTGTGTTGTAGCATTCTTTTGAAGTTAGTGAAATGGGGTGCTCATTGTGCTGGCTGGGATTCCAAATGCAGAGTTGGCTTTTCTCTAAGCTGCTGTATTGCTGAACCACAAAAAAAAACCCAAACCAACCAAAATAAACAACTTGCTTTAGGTTTAAATATTTCCTATTAAATCTGATCCAGCTCAGGCAGGAATTTAGTAAGCTTCAATAATTTAATTTTGGCTTAGAGAAGCAAAACAATATGTGCAATCAAAAAAAACCCAAACATTTCACTCACGTTAGAACATCACAACTACTAAGCACACAGGTTTTGCTTGAGGTGACTACTGACCATGCTCCAAGGATACAGAAAAGGCCTCGGGGGAATGGTACTTTTTTCTTCTAGACTAGTACTGTGTGCACTTGGCTTTCTTTTAATGATATAGTTATGTGAACAACAGGACAGCTATTGAGGTTAACAAGTTGAAGATATAAAAGGTACCCCACTGTATAATGTTCAAGCTTTATAATGTATTAAGCATTTGTCTTTGCACGCCTAGAAGATCCTTGATGGGATTGTAAATACTACAGTGGGGAAGAATACAATTAAAAGCACTAGGCAGCCTCAACCTGCCTCTGTTGGCTTTGCTACAACAAACTGCTAATGAAGGAACCCACATAGAAATTTACATTTTTTAATTGAAAAGGGCAGCGTAAACTCCAGTGAAAAATCCTTTCTTTGTACATACCACCCTCTCAAAAGCAAAATACTCCTTTAAATATATAAAGTTGATCATAGTAGGATGACTTAAGAATTCCTGTTCAGTAATTTTTTGAAAGTAATTACAAATCCTAGTGTGACTGTTTACCCCAAACCTTTAAGAGAGCCAGAAATTGCACATAAAAGATGGAAGAGTACAGTATGAGCACTCATGCCTACTGAGGCTGAAGAATTAATAAAATAAGAAAACCCTAAAGGTTGATTTGTGCAAATGAACATGACTAAATAATTCCCCTGACAGATGCAAAGCCTGAAATAAGGATTCTGGGTTCTTACTGCTTTAGAAGGATGATTTCTTAAAAATATCAGCAAATAGGTTGAGACTAAAAACAAAACCAACAAGCAAGCAGGAGCTGTAAAGGTGCAGAACAGCTGTGAACTGAAAAAGATGGATTTGGTAGGAGTTAATTCATCTAGGAGCCAGGAACTGCAGCAGACTGGTAAAAAATGTTAAAAAACAGGAAATCTATGTGCTGCAGAAAATCCAGGTCTTTTCCAGGATCCTAGAAAGATCAGGATATTAGCAGAAATTAGTGTACTATCACTTGTGAAGAAAAAATTACTTATTTTGGGAGTGATTCATGTGATGCAAAGACAGCATATAGTGATAACAGAACATTTCAGCAGAAACTGACAAGGATGTTAAATAACAACTACCAAAGTTGTGTGGTTTTTCTTATTACAATTGATCCAGATAATATCTGTTTAATTTTTTTTTTCTAAAGTAACCTGTGGGTTAAAATCTGTGTTTTGAAGATCCAAAGGATGGCCAGAAAGCTAAAATGTGTCAATGATTAAATGGAGTAAACTGAAATACTGGGTGTTCAAGATAAATTATCTCTGCTAAAAATTACTGGACTACATCAAGGGGTCAACTTAACAGTTAAAGGAAGGCCATGGCAATTAATGCCACTTAGCTTACAGAAAAAGAGATCACCCAACTGTCTTGACCTCTTTTCTCATGAAGTTACAGGTTTGACTGATAAAAATAATAGTGCAGAAATAGATGGCTCCGTGTCCCCACGCCAGGGCTGAAGGAAATAGAGCACTGCAGAAATCAACATGGCACAGATTTAAATGGGTTAGAAGGTGGGTAATTATAGCCACCCTGATAATGTGAATGCACAGTCTTCATGGAGTGGCTTTCTAGGGGGGTCTTGCAAGGATCTCTTCTTGACTGTGCTAATTAGCAATTAAGAGGGAAGCAGATACGGTGGCTACAGTAAGACTGTGGTTTATAGATTGGTGGTAAAGCTACTCAGAGAATGCTCTCCCCAGCTCTAACATTTGTGCTTCAGAACGCTATTGGAAAACCTGCAGTGACTCAGAAAAACGCCAGGAAAAAATGACTCAAGGTTGCACAACATGCCCCGGATTGAGAAATTTGGGAAGACAGATCAGTTTGCCAAGGGGAGGATTAGAAAGGAATAATTCCTTATAGTCAGAAGCACCAACAACAGAGAGAGAAATGTGAGGAGTGTTTTCTCCAAGGTGGGATTTGCTTCTTCCATCACGGAGTGGTCTCCAGGGGCCTCGCTACGGGAACCTGCCGTTGCCTCCTAGCATCCAGCTGGGTGGCAGTGAAGGCAGAGGGCCAACTGCTTTGTCTTCCAGTGCCTGCGGACGCTGGTGGGGCACACGGGCGGTGTGTGGTCCTCGCAGATGAGGGACAACATCATCATCAGCGGCTCCACGGACCGGACGCTGAAGGTGTGGAACGCGGAGAGCGGGGAGTGCATCCACACCCTGTACGGCCACACCTCCACCGTGCGCTGCATGCACCTGCACCAGAAGAGGTAACGGCGCCCGTGCTCAGCCCGTGCTGCCCAGACACTGCAGCACCAGGGCTGGGGCAAGGAATCAAAGCCCAAGAGTGCTAATGAAAGCACAGAAAACTGACTCGTGTGCTTTATCAAGTCAGACTCAAAGTAATTCTTGTCATTGCTGCCCCCCACACTCACAGCATTCCCTCCTTTTTGGTAAGGCTACCAGCTCGAACTCATCTCACAGAATGACTTTTTAAGCATCATCAATTCAGAACTTTCTATTTTATAAATTATACATATATATTTTGTTTGTATATTAAGATGATATTTTAATTTCTACAAGCCAGGTCTTGATTTAGCAAACACTGACAAAGGCCTTTCACTCCGTGGTGTGGAGCTGTGGGCAGAGGGCCTGTCAGTTGTGATTTTTTTCTGTATCAATTCTATTAATATTAATTATTTCTCATTTCTGCTCTTGCCTAAAAAAGCTTTCAAAAGTATGAGTTGAAAAAAAATCAAGCAGAATGACTGTTAATTTACTAAAACTGCTGAAGATATTCTTTGTTAATTGTTATAATTAGTTAACTGAGTCATTAAAACAGAATGCCCACAGCACTGGCAGGAGCTCAGTGTATTCATAAGCTTTCATAGATGGATACAACAGTCCACAGCATTTCTCATGGCATCCTTTTGCCATTCAGGAATGAAGCGCCTTTCAAATAGTGATTGCTAATTATATCAAGGAGACAGGTCCCGGGGAGCTGAGTAAGGAAGAAAACCAGTCATTTGCAACCCTAATAAACTGTCCCTCCAAACCCCATCTTTGGTGGCTTGTGGACTAATGCTATCTAACGTCCCACTTGAAAACTCATGACTGATTTATACCCAAGTCTAATTGTTTTGATGCTTTTATGTCCAATACTAAATACAGGAGGGGTTTTCTTGTTCCTGCAGAGTGGTCAGTGGGTCTCGAGATGCCACCCTGAGAGTCTGGGACATAGAGACAGGCCAGTGCCTACACGTTCTGATGGGCCACGTCGCTGCAGTTCGGTGCGTTCAATATGATGGCAGAAGGGTTGTAAGTGGTGCATATGATTTTATGGTCAAAGTGTGGGATCCAGAGACAGAGACCTGTCTGCACACACTGCAAGGGCATACTAACAGAGTCTACTCGTTACAGGTATGTGATTTTCATCTGCTGCTTTAGTTTCCTTAAGTAACATTTAAAGTCAGTTTATTTCACTTTGCTTATTTAATAAATTGTGGGTAGCTATCCAGAATTACACAGGTCACAACCATATAGAGGCATCTGTGATGGTCCCATCTTTCGTCTTGTAACGCTAGTTATATATTGTCTTAATTTAGAAACTGAGATTTATTTCTTTTAGAGGAGCATTTTTATTAAAGCACCCGGTAGAACAAAGCCTAAATCTCTCTACCAGCAGTTAAGTTCTTTTGTGGGTTGCTGGGTTGGTTGTTTGGGTTTCTTTTGAAGTCTTGCATGTATTTTGGAACTATGTTTTTGTTTTCCCCAATGAAATACTAAAATTACTTTAAGTAAATCAGATAATACAGTAATTGAAAAAAAAAACAACAAACCAAACCCTTCGGATTTATGTTATTTATAAATTGCACAGGTCTGACTTTGTAGTCCCATCTTCCAATTCCAAACTGCAATTCACAGTAAGGCTGAACCTAAAATGTTACTGTTCCCATGTGAATCTCCAGCCTTTTACTCCCTCTTGTCTGAGGAGAGGCAGCTCTGCAGCCGAGAGGCTCTGTGAGTACAGAGAGGTGGCTGCAGGTGCAGGCTGTTGTGGCACTGCCTCTGTGGCCTCCCAGCCACCCAGCCTGCTGGCAGAGATCTGTGTGGGCCTCGTGTAGACTCTTCCTATCTTTGCTAAGCCAAAAGAGCATCTTGTTCATTCAGAGAGTCAAAGCATCACTTGCAGGCGTTGAAAGGCGCAAGAAATGAATTTCATGCTTGTGCCTGTTCTCAGCACAGTCTGGCAGGGCTTGAGAAGAAAATGAACAAAGACAGCTCAAAATGGGAAGTTGCATTTGGAGAGTGACTGCTCTTGTTTGTGCCTCAGAATGGAGCTCAGTGCTAGAGAGTTTCCAGCAAGGCTTTAGCTGAAGCTTCAGCAAGTCTTACCCTTCTGTAAGGTGTATTTCACTCTTAAGAGATTAAAAATGCCCAGTTGCTGTCACAGGATCAAAGAATTGTGACAATTGTAAAGAGCTCAGATCACCATGTCCAACCAAAACCAGCTCACCCTCCCACTAGACCATGTCCTGAAATGTCTCATCTGCACATTTCTTGAACTTTTTGGTGACTCCACCACCTCCCTGAGCAGCCCATTCCAGCACCTGACTGCTCTTTCAGTAAAGAAATTCTTCCTAACATCTAATATAAACCTTTCCCAAAATATGTAGTAAAATTCAGCAATAAATAACTAAATAAATGTACAGCCTTTCTCTTACATTCAGATGCTGAGGATTAATCCCTAGCCAAGCAGCAAGCAAGTTAAAAATGCTGTACTACCTGCCTGTCTCTTAAAAATATTCCAAAGGTTGTAATTGGTCTAGGGCAGTTTGAGAACAGGATGTTATTCATCCTTATCTTCACCAGTGGCTCTTGTTTTGGCTTATGAATATTCATCTCTTGCTCTGGTACTGTAGCAATAACAGATCAAATAATTGGCTTGTGTTACACACCAATACTGTTTACACTCTGTAAATGGAACTTGGCATTCTGGAATGAATTTCAGGGTGAGCAGGAGGCTGCAGGTGCTTCCAGATTTAGGGCAGAAAGATTCTTTAAAATTGCATGGTGAGCTCCTGCCTCTTGGCCTGAAAAAGCCCTAAAGAGCAGAACTCCTCTAAAAAGAATAAATAAGGCTGAACACACCCTGCCTGTCACTGCTCCACGGCAGGTTCTGTTCTGCCTGAGTATTTTGCCTTTTGCAGACCCCCTCACTTTTCCAGAGATGGCTCTGCAGCAGCTGAGGACTGCTGACCATACTGTGCTTTCTGAGCTGCCTTTGAAGTAATGCACAGATTCTCAGGGCTCATGGAAACAGCTCCACCACTGATGCAAAGTGTTGTGTGGCTGTAGCAGCGTCAAGGGTAAATTCTGTCTTGAATGCCCAGCTCTCTGGGAACACCTTATGTACATGGAATACAGTTCATCTGCAGGAAAGGGGAAAAGAATTCAGAATTTGTTACATCAGTCTGGTTTAATTCCTCTTAGGAAAGAAAAACACTCTGTAGTGTTTCCACCCAACAAATCTGCTGGGCTGCTTCACGCTCCTCATCTTTTTATCTGAACTCAAATTACTTTGCATCCTCTTTTGAAAGCAAGGTGCTGAAAACAGAATGCAAAATTCCAGTCAGGCTCTTTATCAATGCTTACTAGAACTGAAAAGTTATTTTACATATCTTGTATAGCATAGCCCTGTTTCAGGAACCAGGGTGTAGTTTTTTAGTGCATTTTCACCAGCAGATAAGCAGCCTGTATGTGCCAGTCACACTCCAGCCCTGTTTGAAGCTGGGTGCCACGCTTCACCATGTCTGACTGCAGAGATCTAAGATACTGGTTTTCTGTAGGTTTTCTGAAAAGAAGTGGTCTCAGATAGCTGAGTTCCCTCAGCTGGCTTCGTTCTGTGCCGTGATTACACACCAGTCAGTCCACATGGACCAGTAGTGTTGGATAGTAGATGTTGAATGACAGACTCCTGCCCAGCCTTCTAGCACCCAGCCACAGCTGTAACCTTCGTTCATTCCCTGCCAAGCCCAGATCTTCACTCTCTTGTCTGGACTCCTCCGCTCTTGGCTTTGGGTCAGTTACACCATTGCAAATGTCATCCAGATCCTAGCGAAAATACTAAATGCCAGACATCCCTGGGAACTCTTTCTGACATCTGCAGTAATTGCTGTGAACAAAGTTTGGACCAGGGAAGTGTCCCTGCCTCAGATCTGACATCTGTTTCACCTGGCTTTTTACTCTGTCACAGAAAAAATGGCATTCTGGTTAAGACCATTTTCTCAGAAATCTATGTTTGCTGCTACTTGCCTCCTTGCTAAGGGCTTACAACCAGGTGATTATTTGTCACTTCCTTCTGGAAACTGAATTTGGCTGGCTGATCCACAACTGCCCATCTCCCATCATCATCCCTTCAGTACAGAAAGGAGCTGTATTTGCCCTTTTGGGAATGGTCTGTCTCCCTGGGTTCTCAGAGCTGGCAGCAGCAGTTGCTGATGTTGTCCTAAAGCAGCTTGGCCTGTGTGGGGTTCTTCCCTGTTCAGCAGAAGTGGTCAGTGGTGTTAGCACTGTGAGCCTGCACTCAGGTGGCTGAGGGCTGAAGCAAAAAGAGTTCATTAGCTCATGAGTTCATGGCCTCACTTGATGTTTCCCTCCCACTGAGCATAAATGAGCTTTCTTATTTTGGCCTTCCTCTTGTTTGGGTTTTGTTGTTTTCTTTTTTAGCAGGATAGTTAGTGGTTTATCATCCTTAACAGCTCTTGCTAGTTTTATCTTGGTTTGTGTCCTGCCTTTCTGATTTTTGTCCCAGTGTGCTCTTTTAAACACACCTATTGATCTGGTTTCTGCTTTTTCTACAATTCCTTGTGCTTTAGCCAAGCGAGTCTTGGTAATTTACTACACTTCCTACCTTTCCTTCACACAGTATAGTTTGCGTCTAAGAAAGTGCCAGCTCTCCTGAACTCTTCTTCCCCTTGGGGAATAGATACACAAAAACCACATGGGAAGGAAGCCTCTGCTTATTGAAGTTTTCCTCCTTGAAGCCCACTGGTTTTCTTCTACTGTTCTTTTCCCTTCCTTTTTTGAGAGTTCTGGACTCTCATGGCATTGTCACTATCACTAAAGATACTTTCCACCTTTATATTCTCTATGTGTTCAGTCTACTTGGTCAAAAGTGCCTCATTTCTTAGCTGATTCCTCTACAGGTTCATGTTCTACATATTTTATTTTATATATAATATATGCCCAGAAAAAATATAAGAATGTGGACATCCAGGTTAGCCTGCATGCCTTTCCCTACAGTGACTAGGAAGGTCCACATTCCTTACTGGACACGATTATGATGACAAAATGGCTAAACCTAGCGTTTTGCAATTATGTTCCTTCCATTTTCCTATGATTTGGCTTTTGTGTAGTTAATTCTGCATTGATGTTGTTGTCCTCCTCCAGTTTAAAGTCCCTCTGATATGGGAAGAGCAGGTTTGGCTTATTAACATCTCTGTTAGGAAAACTGCCTTCTGTGACTGAAAACAGCTATTCTGTTTGTAAAGCAACTGCTGTATTATTACATTTAGAAGACGAGGGGTTCAGACTTCCTCCTGGAACCACAGGCCCTGTCTGCAGCAGGGAATTAACTGGCTATCAAGCTCCTGCTGTTACCAGACGTGGCCATCTCTACTTGGACTGAATTCCTACTTTTTAATGCAGTTTCCAAATCTATAGCATCTAATGTTGCATTTAGTGAATTAAATGCTTGATAGCCTTCCTTGTAAGATCCTGATGTGACTGCCCGTAACAGATCTACCTCTCTTGTAGTTCGATGGCATCCATGTGGTGAGCGGATCTCTCGACACTTCCATCCGAGTGTGGGATGTGGAGACAGGCAACTGCATTCACACTCTGACAGGCCACCAGTCCCTCACCAGTGGCATGGAACTCAAGGACAATATACTTGTGTCTGGGAACGCCGACTCTACAGTCAAAATCTGGGACATTAAAACGGGACAATGTTTACAGACATTGCAAGGTGAGCTTGAACTGCCTTCCTGGAAATCAGGCTGCCTGCAGGGATCCGTGCTGCAGATTCTATGTAAAAAAACCAACCTTTAAAATCATTACATATAAAGAACCAAGCACAAACCACTCACATCTTAAATATTTTTCTGATGACAGCCGCATGATCTTTCTCTGAATTAGAGGAACACAATGTATTTAATCTAATCTGTTCACATCACTTGCCTATTATGAAAGGCAGATGGTCTGGACTGATAGCAATTTGCTATGGGTGTATTAGCCTAATAAGCCACAGAAATCTGTAGGAAATGACATCTCAAAACAGTCAGTCAACATATTTATTTAGGGGTCACTTGGATGTTTCAAAGCTTCCTGATTAATTGGCTCGGGAGGCAGAGTGCCCTGTCTGTTGCAATAAATCAGGATAAATGAGCGGAAGAGGTTTGCTTCATTTCAGTAAGAGGGGAGGGGTTTGTTTCCAATTTGACAGTTGCCGCTCGGGCATCGTGCAGATGAACACATCGTTTTGTTGCTCCCCACAAAAAAAAAAGTCTTTTATCATTCCCATGATTCAGATGGAGCAGAAAATTCAATCTCCCTGTAAAGTAGACTCTGCTGCTTTAACAGTATATATATTAGTCTGTAACTGTCAATGTTTACTGGTAGAGGCACCTCAGAAGAACACTTCAGAGGGACAAATGTTTACAGGGGTCACCTGGTTCTGACAGAGCTCTGGAACAGGCTACCCAGGGGGGTTGTGGAGTCTCCTGCTCTGGAGACATTCCAGACCCACCTGGATCTGTTCCTGGGTGACTTGGTCTGGGTGCCCCTGCTCTGGCAGGGGGTTGGACTAGATGATCTTCTAGCTCCCTTCCAACCCCTAACATCTGTGAATCTGTGGATGATAAGTTGATTTCCATGAATGTCCAGGTGCACCCCTGCCCTGCTGTTTGCGTGCAGCCAGAGGAGATGGCTGAAACACAGAAGGCAGTACTGGGAAGTGTGGTTCAGAAAGCACTTGAGGCCTCTGTACCATTTAAAGTACAAGTTCCCAGCTGCCATAGCAGCAGCTGCATGCAGGGAGCCAGTTGCCTGTTCCGTAGGCAGTGCCACCTGCCGTGGCTTTCCAGCCCCGCTCAGAACCTTGTGGTTTGCCATTCCAGGTCCCAACAAGCATCAGAGCGCCGTGACCTGTTTACAGTTCAACAAGAACTTTGTCATTACCAGCTCCGACGACGGGACTGTCAAACTCTGGGACTTGAAAACGGGTGAGTTCATCCGGAACCTGGTGACGCTGGAGAGCGGGGGCAGCGGCGGCGTCGTGTGGCGGATCCGAGCCTCCAACACCAAGCTGGTCTGCGCCGTCGGCAGCCGCAACGGCACTGAGGAGACCAAGCTGCTGGTGCTGGACTTCGACGTGGATATGAAGTGAAGGGCGAGAAAGAGGAGTTTGTCCAAACATACAGACCATGTTCTCCTTTCCCTCTCCCTGGAAAAAATAAAAAAAAACACAAAAAAAAAGAGAAAAAAAAAGAAAAAGGAAAAAAATCCCCTGTCCTTGGTGGTGCAGGATGTTGGCTTGGGGCAACAGATCCTAGAGACCTACAGACTACGAAGGAGAAGACGAAGATGACAAACTGTAACTGACAAGAGAGGCAGCTGCTGTCTCCTCACAGATAAAGGCTACACTCTGACCGGGGCAGCTTTGCAAAAGCACGACTTTTGGAATGAAACCAGGTGCAATTATTTCTTTGCTTTCCTCCAACCGCTCCTCGAGCGTTTGGGAGGCAAAAAAAACAAAAATATTGTTACAGTTCTTAGCAGGTTATTTTACCACAGAGAAGTTGAAGGAAGCTGCAGAGGCCGCTCGGGGTCGCGGCCCCTCCGAGCCCTGCTCCGAGCGGGGTTGGGCTGGACGCCCTCCACAGGTCCCTTCCAACCTCTCTGAGCACTCACTGGTTGACTTTGAAAAACGAGAGAGCATCCGCAAGGGAAAAACACCAACAGTAACAACAGGAAACCAACACAAAAACAAAGAGTCCATTCCTGGTGTGGAAAAGCTAAAATACTACTGTGAATTGTTTTGTACAGTTTTATCAGAGCTTTTTCTTTTTCTTCTTTTATTCCTCTTTTTTTTTCTTTGCCAACCATTGCCAATGTCAATCACAGTATTAGCCTCTGTTTAATCTATTTACTGTTGCTTCCATCTACACTCTTCAACGCATAAGTTGCTCTGAGGTGGCAAGTTGTCCTGGGTTTTGAGAGTCCTCTGATGGATTTAATTCGCAATGCTGGTGCTAGAAGTAGGTCTTCAATTATGGGATTGTTGTCCCACCCCTGTACTGTATTCCCAGTGGCCAAACTTATTTATGCTGCTAAATGAAAGAAAGAAAAGCAAATTATTTTTTTTTATTTTTTTTTTCTGCTGTGACGTTTTAGTCCCAGACTGAATTCCAAATTTGCTCTAGTTTGGTTACAGAAAAAGACTTTTTGCCACTGAAACTTGAGCCAACTGTGCCTCTAAGAGGCTGAGAGTGGAAGAGTTTCAGACAATTAAGAGTGAAGTTTGCCTGCAAATAAAGAATTGAGTGTGTGTGCAAAGCTTATTTTCTTTTTTCTGGGCAAAAATTAAAACACATTCCTTAGAACAAAGCTATTGCAGCCTGTTCTGTGGGGAAGTTTTTGTTTGTGAGGGCTGTGGTGAGTGGAATGAACATACATTAAAAAAAACTGACATTTTTAAAAAAGATTATAAAATACAAAAATGAAAAGAAAGTTGCTGGTCAGTCTTAGTGTTTTACAGTATTTGAGAAAAACAAAACAACTGTTACAGTTATTGCTGGGAGGAACTGACAGAGCAAAAACTTAGGTTTTTGTAAAGATGTCACATGCAAACAAAGAGAGAGAAAAGAGTCTAATGGTTTGCCTCATTCTCCAAGAGCCACAACTCAAGCTGAACTGTGAAAGTGGTTTAACACTGTATCCTAGGCGATCTTTTTCCTCCTTTTTTTTTTTGGTTTTGTTTTTGGTTTATTTATAGTCTGATTTGAAACAATCAGATTCCAGTTGGTTAATTTAGTTATGTAACAACCTGACATGATGGAGGAAAACAACCTTTAAAGGGATTGTGTCTATGGTTTGATTCACTTAGAAATTTTATTTTCTTATAACTTAAGTGCAATAAAATGTGTTTTTTCATGTTAGTATGTCTTTTTTTTTTTCCCCCCCTATTTCTTGTTAATTTAATCTCATATACCCTACAAAGGGCAAGGCAGGTCAAGTTGCTCATCTTACTGGTAGATGCTAGAATGTGTTGCAGGACTTTTTATGTAACCCTTGCACAAACAGATGCACCAGTGTCCTCTGCTTCAGTTGCTGTGGGGATTTGTGAGCTGAGTTCAGCAGACACCCAGGAAAGCTTCCCAGCCACTCACAACATGTCAGGGGTTGACTCTGGAG
This sequence comes from Ceyx melanurus, assembly GCA_024611195.1. Taxonomy (NCBI): domain Eukaryota; kingdom Metazoa; phylum Chordata; class Aves; order Coraciiformes; family Alcedinidae; genus Ceyx; species Ceyx melanurus. Next base: position 24,421 of record JANHGL010025506.1, read on the forward strand.
GGAGTTGGCTATAAAAAGCTACTCAAGTACATCAAACTTCTTCCAGTAGCATCCTGTTGTTGCATTGTAAATGGAAATGGTGTTTATTATTTATGGATTTCAATCAATTGATTGCAGTCTGACAGCAGAGGATAAATCCATAAATACAACTAAAATCAAAGTTAGGATTGTAAGAGAGCTTGTAATAAAGCTGTTGAAGAAAAACAAACCCCACATCGTTCCAGAGCAGTCCCACAGCAGTTTATCAGTGCCCTGAAACCAAGGTAAGTTATCAGCTGTCTCAGGAACTTACCACTTGAGTGTCTGTTTCTCTCTCAAATCATCTTGATCAAAATCATTGCTTTTCTTCTCTGCAAGTCTCTTCAGTCAGGGCAAAGCATTTACTTGTTCATGACAGTTTTCTACAGGGAACATTAAAGAAAACCAAACCAAAACATTGGAAGAGAAAATAACATGGATGGAAAAAAATATACATTGATGTGCTTCTGCATCTACGAGGTTGTGCTTTGCAAATGCACTTCCAATCCCAACATTATGCAAAACAGTGCTGAGGGATCCCACTTCCATCTGGCCTCTGGAGATTAAAAAGCCATACAAAATGACTGAGCAGTTACTAATGGCAAAAAATAAATCTCTTCATTGAGTTGGTGTTTAAGGGGGGGATAATACAGCCCATCAGGCATGGGCATAGAAAAGCTTGATGGCCTGGTATTTACGTTAAAACAATTAAAGGGCCAATCCTCTCCTAAAATGACAGTGAGAGATTGTGAGGAGTCCATGTTCTGCTGAGAATGCAGCCAGGGCTCCCAGCCCCTGCTGACAGGAGGTTCATCAGCCTGGGCTGAACTGCTTGGAAAGGGGCTGAAAATAGGAGGGTAAAAAGGTGAATATTTTATGCAGGGAACAGAGCAATGGCTTTTAACATTACATCATTTTCCTTCTGTGTTGTGTAGAAATTGCAACAAGATGCTTTCACAGAGCAAAGGCAGGGCCTGGCAGTGCAGGAGGAGGAGAGACTTCTGAGTAACCTGGTGCTGGAGGGCAGGAATCCAAATGGGGGCAGAAGAAGGGGATGACAGAAGAGGAAAACTAACAAATCCCAATCAGTCCAGGCTCCCTGTGCAGCCAGCATGACCAGGGGCAAAATGTGCTTAACCAGAATTGAGAAGTTTTCTGGTTGATAGTGTAGTTCTAACACTACCTTACGTTCAAATTAATGCAGAAGAAGGTGAACCTCATGCAAAAACACATTTATAGCTTCCTTCAGCCAAAAGTAGGTTAAAAACTTACTGGCTGCAAAGTCAAGGTATGCTAAGACTATCACTTGAACTACACAAACCACTGCAGTACTTAAAAATTAGCTTTTTTTTTTTCCCCCCTTCAGTAAAACAACTTCCAAAAGTTGTGTCAGTGCTCTAAAGACTTCTATTTTGTGAAAAGTCTGGTTAGGTTTCTAGGAGTTGTTGCTGCTAAGGCATCTGAACAACATAGTTATATTGACTTCAATAAGCAGAAGTCTGTTAAGTGACAGTGTTTCAAAACTGGGCCTGTAGTAAACACATTGTGCAAGAAACTGTTGTTTTTTTTCACTCTCCTCCTTGCCACCTTGAAGCTGACACACTCATCATAACATAGTTCACTTCAGTTTGGCAGCACATCCTCCAACTGAGGCTGTTCAGTGTTCAGCCTCATTTTGTGTAATTGGAATTTGATTTTAAGGTGGGTGGAGTCCTTGTTAGTTTGGGTTTTTTTAATAAAAGCATTTCAGAGCAGTGTTCCAAGGCTGTAACTGCTTCATGCTCTCCAATGCAGGCAGTTCTTGCATCACCATAGGCCACATCAACATACATGCAGCTCTCCTTGACAGGTAACTGCACCAGTGCTCCTGGCACCTTATCCTCTTAATGCTGATTCCCTCTTTTTGTTGTTGGTTTAGCCTCAGAAAGCTTCCTCATTTTCTCCTGTATTTGAAGACAAGTAAACAAAATGTGTAAAATATATAGATATAAATAAATAGGTATTCTTAGTGGACCTTGATTTTAGCTACCAGTCAGAACTAGCACTGCCACTGCCTCCATCAGCTTCTTTCTACAGTCTCAATTTGCTTCTTCAGAAGATGAGACCAGATACTTAACAGCTCTGTCTACACCAGTCTGTGATGCAGCACCTCTCCCAGCAGAGCACAGTGCAGCCCTGGAGCCCACAACAGGATTCCGTCAGGGTGTAGCTAACCTGGAGCAGTGCACCCAGGCACACTAGTGGAGCATGTGGGACCAGAGCAGAGCTGCTCCAACACCTCAGAAACATACCCATGTGGACATGAGGTCCTCAGGACAAACAAACCGGTGCTGCAGCTCTGCTTCTGCACAGCACTAATTGCTATTGCCATGAAAAAAACCCTTTCCCATAGCACCCTGGCTCCTGATGCATCATCAGCAACCAGCTCCCATCCAACAGCAGCACCAGAGAAACAGAATCCTTCTGTACCTCTGTGGTATGAACACTGATTCTCCAGGGTAGTTACATGAAGATGAGAAGCCATCACTCAGCCCAGAGTGGAAGATTTATCATCAACGTTGCTACAGTGATTTCCACTCTGAGTCTAGAATGAAAACAACATCCTACAGCTGGTGCAATTAGGTGAGTTTCAAGTTGACTTCAATTCCTTATTTTTTAGATATCAAGCCTGCAATGCCACATAACAACTTTAGGTTTCTTCATGCCTGTGAAACAATCTCATCCTAAGAATCTCCACGGGTTAATCAGGATCATGAATCTTACTGCCTAGAATCTGGGAGAGGTCATGGACTATGGACAGTGAAAAACCATGGAAGGAGTGTGTAAGCTGGATCAGAAATGACCTGGGAAGAGCAGAGAAAGGCAGGTGTGATGAATTTGGGGTTTTACCTGTCCAAGAAATCAAAATTCTAAGTCCTACAATGGCTAGCATGGGGTATGTCATCACTCAGCAACAAAGCAGAGGAGCAAGCAGCCTTTCTGAAGCCTTTCTTCTGGCTGCTCTGTCATTGAGGAGATGACCAACCACATTAGCTGGGACCTGCAGGAACTTCTCTGCCCTGGGGCAGGTTGTTTGGTGGGAAGATGAATGAACTGCCCCTGGACACTGCTCCTGTCTGGCTCCTGACTGCAGGTGGTGGGCTGGCTGAGCTGCAGGCTGCACAGGGTGCTTGCCCTGGGCTGGGACTGCTTGTTCTTTTAATTTAAAGCAGGAAACATGGCATGTGGGAGATCCAAAAACTTCAAAGGCAGTTTCCATTGCCAAAGGAGTTGCATTTCAACTCGAAGTTCATTTTCTACTAGATTAAATATTCAAATCTGACAGTGTGGAAAAGATGCTCACACCTTCTAAGGGATAGAGGGATTCAGATTATCTGGCTGCAAATATCAGGGTGGTAAACTGAGCAGCACAACTGTTCCCAAATGCAAGTTTTATTTTGAGCTCCTCAGTTTGAAATTGTGTTCTAATAATACCACAGCTCTGCAGGTACAGAAACAACACAGGACACGTTTCCTTTGCCCCAGTGCAAAGAAGATCAGAGCTCTGCATTTCCCCTCTCTTTTCAACCTGTCATTTGCTTTTAAGTTTCTGGAGACATCTCACTGCTGCGTTTACGTTTTCACATTATAGTTTGAAAAAAGGAAGAACTCCAGAGCTGCAGACTAGACAGAGCTCCAAGAATGTGCCTTCAGACAGTTTGCTGCTACTCGTCTGCTTTGGTATTCCTCCTGTCAATTGCCAGTTGACAGGAGTGTTTCAATTAACCAACACACTACATTTCTCCAAACAAGCTTTATAGAAACGTGTTATGTTGTTGTCCCCAGGGGAAAAGCTTTTTTAATTTTTGTTGGTGTTTCTGTTGCTTATTTAGCACATGCTTTAGGCATGCACTGGATGCTGTCTTTGCCATTCTTCTGACTACTGCCAAGCTTCAAACACACGGATTTCATCCAAATCAACACAGCAAAATGGTGTTCCTCGTGTCCACTCTGCAGGCACACACACGGTTACATTTCCAAACCAGATAACTGCTCTGTCTGGATTCACCTGTTCACAAGCAGCCAGTTACCAGCAGAACAAGACCTCACTAGACTGTTGGCCATTTGGCACAGCAGGGACAAGGCAGGGCAGAGAAGCAGCTCGACAGATGATGCTGCATGTGGGATGTCACTAACGTGGGTGGATAGAACCAGAGAGGAGAGGGCTCCAACTCAGGGGTCCAGTTTGAGTAGAAAAATGCAAGATTACAGCCTAGATTTTAGAAGGCTCACAGGACATTCATTTCTTTACATATTTACATCTTGAAACACTTCAGTTTTAGATGGTTTTTAAAAGGCTTGACGACTACAGAAGCTGTTTTCCTCTAATTGCTTCCCTCATGTTCTCCTTCCTTTGGCACTTGCACTTCAGCTTCCTTATGTTTCACTTCCTCCTTTGTCTTATTCCCTATGTTCTTCTTTTCATGTTTTACCATTCATGTCCCTATTTTCCACATTTCTTTAAATCTTCCTTGTCTTTCCCCATTCATGGACTTCTTCACTGCTTGCAACTGCCACAGAGCTTCTCTCTCTTCCTTTAGATGTGAGTTGGTGAGCCAGTCTTTTTCACACCACTCAAGAGATATACAGAGGATGCACAAAAGATACACAAGACAGATGTGAAGCAAATATAGAGCACTCAGAAAAAAATCACTTATTTGTCTGAACATGGAAGATCTAATATTTGTATATCCACAGTCCACAAATTACTTGAATGCTCCAAACACAGCAGGATCAGGCCCTCTGAGCACAGGCTGAGGAGCAGATCCTCTGAGCACAGACTGGTCCACCACCAATCTCACAAACAACTGAGCAACAAGCACTGCCTAATTCAATACTCATCAAGCATTTTCCCTTCTGCTTTCTGCCAAAAGAGAGTGTTTTCTTTAAAATGAATGTTTTCTTGCTCCTTAGGAAATCTAATGTGTCAAGTTTGAAAATACTCCTCACTGTGAAGCATGTTGATACATGGTCTTCTAAAGCTGGAAGCTGCTGTTGGTGGCAAGCCTCTGGACAGCCTCACCTCTGGACAGAAGGCATCCCAACAGATGCCTGTTTTCTAAATTTCTGTAGAAAGAAGAATGTGAGGCTGTAAATGAAGCTGTATTCCCAACTTAGCAGTGGCTGCTGCTCCTTCGGGTGCTACCTGCACAGCAGAGGGGCAGCATGGCCTGTCAGGGTGCATTAGGAATAGCCCAGAAACCACGTCTGAAAGCATCCAGTGTGCACTGCTCACCAGTGCTTAATGTGCAATGACAGCATCAACAAGAAAAGCTCCAGGGACAGGGTCTGATGTGGCCTCACCCCAGGAATGCTGCCCTGGCCCTGGTGAGACTGAGCTGTTCTGAGGGGAGGACACAGCATAGCCAAGTGGCTTCTGTGGAGTGCTAAACCAACAGCATAAGCAGCTATTAATGAAGATACAAACTGTGTCCAAGGCAACCAAGGCACAGATGAGACATCTTCATTTGTGGTGAATAAACAAACAAACAAACCAAATCTGTGTGACAACAACAACCCAAACCAACCAAATTCCAACCTCAATCCCTGTAACTCCTCTCCCTGTCTCATTTCAGCTCCATGGCACTGCTAAGAGCTGCAGGTGAGCTCCTGTCCCTGCCAATGCATTCCCACCCTCACACAGCCCCAGCTCTCTGCTGTATTCACAGCCTCTATGGCTGCATGTACCCAATGGAAAAATATTAATAGGATTTGCCTCACACTTTTGTTTTTCTTTTTGCTCGTTCTCTTCAAGCATTTTGCTCTCGTTTAGTCGGGTGTTTCTGTTTTTTCTTTTCAAACAGCACAGAACAGCAGCTACTGCACTTCCCCGTGGCTTGAACAAAGCTGATGATGGATGAGTGCTGCTGCTTATCATTTCCAGGCTGAAAGATCATTGGATCAGGGAAAATAAGTCAGAATTAGGCAGAGGTTCAAAGTCCAAAAAGCAGGACATGTGACTAGAGTTGTATTTCAAATGCCTGAGGTAACTACATCCTTCCCCACTGACAATCCCATACAGAAAACAGGAGTCACCAGGTAGCTACAAAGGCAGTTAAACCTGACAGTAAAGAAGCAGAAACTCTTCCACAGACATCAGGAATGCATCAGAAAAGGAAAAATATCCAATGGGTCTATCAGCATGTTCTGACTTGCTCTTGGAAAATGCACACAATACCCCCGTGATGCAATCTGATTTATCACAGTGCAATGCAGGAAAATGGGTTTGACAGGAAGACAAGAGTTCCTTTAATCTTCCACTCTCCAAACAAATTATGCTCTCTAATTAATACCTGAATCCAGTTCTTTATGCACACACACTGGAGCTCTCTCTATTCCCACACAGCCAGCTACAGGCACACACAGCCACCCCTCCAGCCACCCCTTCCCTGGGGCTGGCACAGCCACCACACACCCCAGGCTCTCTCCAAAACGATCTCAATCTTTCTGTGGCTCTTCTCCAAAGATTCAGGATATTGCCCATAGAGATTATTCTTCCTATTGCTTTGGCTTCTGGTGAAAAGAAGATGGGTGAGACAAAAGACACTGCTTCACAGGCCTGAGAATGGGAGAACTGGTCTTTCAGTTGGGGAATAAGCAGGAAGGAATAATCTCAGTCGTAAAAGAAATGAATTAACAGTAGTAATATCTCACACTATCCCAAAATTGCCCTTGCTACGTTGCAGGACACGTGCCCTGTAGGCAGGTAAGAGACAACTGCCTGTGAGGTTCACAGGGTGTTTTTCCTTTCCAGGAAGGGTTTCCATCTGCTCCTTGTAGGAAAGCTGCTCCAGTGCAGCACGTGTCTCTGCCAGATCAGGGTACACTTCTGCACTGCTCTTAGAAAGCCAGGTGGGTTTTGGAGAGCCACTCTGGTTCAGCAGCCTGCTGAGGGACGTGGCACGTCTCCTGACACCCATGTTTGGTGGAGAGAGCATCTCCCTGCCTAGGTTCCCATCTCACATCTTGGCATTTCCAGCATCCACCCCATGTGCATTAAGCAGTGAGCAATTGAGAGTTCAAGCAAATGATATGGAGGAATGGATAATTAGCCCCTAGGAATGCATCCAGCTACAGTTATATTCCATGAAGGTTAGAGGCCCAATTCTTCCTCATTTTAATCTGATATTGAAGGAATTTATAGAGCTTTATCCAAGCTACTAATTTGCAATTTTACTGCAAACAATTTACAATCAAATGAAGTGAAAGCTAGAAGCAAAGAGTACATTAATGATTTAATTTTCTTTTGCATTTCTCTTCATTTTATCTTCCAGTAAAGACCAATCTTAAAAAAATTGGATAATAGGCTAGTAAATAAATACAACCTTTTTTCTTTTAATTATTACTGTCTAAAAGCTGAATTGCTGATAGGAACTACAGTGTGTTGTCTTCTGCTAAGGACAGTCCTGTATGACCAACGTCTAGCAACAGAAACTGGGAAAACATCCCTGTTTCTCAGGCTGAAAATTCATGCTCTAACAAAGCAATACAAAACATACAGCAGTATCTGGACACAAAATATAGTGTTCTGGGGCCAGCAATATGCAATTTGTCAATTATACAGCCATGTGCACTGTAAGTTGTTGCTTAAAAATATAGTAAGTGCTCTGTCAAAAGGACAGGTGAATGTCAGAGCAGCTTTTGTACTACTCCACTGAAGCTTCATCTGCACTGAGAGATGCAGGTGCAGCTAAAGCAGTGAATTATTTTTCCATAGGTTTAGAGGCAGTCCAAAGGCAGGTGGAAGGAGGCAGGACAGGTGGCTGTTTCACAGGACAGTGATCAGGCTGAGGCTTGCTCCTGGGAGAGACCCTGCTGCCCTCTGGAACTGGCTGTGGTGCTGAGCTGACCTGCTGACACTGGGAGAACTCAGGTGTTTAGAAATAGCTCCTTTTCTGGAGACTCTGCTCTGAGGTGGCTCAAGGGGTGAGTTAGATGCCAACACATGGGAAACAAATGGCCAGGAGCAAGGCAGGTCTGCCTCTCCCAGCAACAGAGACCATAAACCTCAGGAGACACTGAGGCAGGCTGACATCCCAAAAGCTGTTGAGAAGTGCAGACATCACCATGACACTGGACCAGATTGATCTGCTTTCCTTGAAGTGAGCTGAAATTCTGCCCTGAAACATCCATGGGCAGATGATCAGCACACACTCTGAACACCAAGCTACAGGCTGCTGAGACATGAAGAAACATTCTGAAGGAATATAATGGCTGAAGGGACCTCATCCTGCACATCCTCAACACAGCCAGAGGACTCAGGCACCTGTACAGCAAACATTCAACTCACCCCTGTGCCCAGTCCTGTTCAGTTGCACGATGCCACGGGGGAAAGCACAAAGCTGCTGCAGAAGCAGAAATGCCAGGCACTGCTGAGAGCTGTTCAGTGCCTCCAGGTGCCTCCAGGTACAGCTGCAGCACCTCTGCTCATCCTGAGCACAGAGGACATGCACGGGAAGGATCTGCAGGTCCAGAGCTTGCTCCCAGCATGGAGGAACAAGTCTGAGCCCTGTTTAAGAAATGGGCAGTTGGGAAATTGCAAGGTGCTGATGCACACAGTTGAGCAGACAGTTGGGTCTGGCCCAGCTTGGCTGAGGGAAGTCAATCAATATGCCATCAAGGAGAGTAATGCAGCAAGCTAAGAAGAAGTTTGGTTTGCAGAACACTGTCCAATAGTTTGAAATCAAAATGCTTTCTTCTTCTAACTAAGCAAACACAGCAGAAAGCATTCCTCTGAACCACAAGTGTGTGGCAGAAACCCAAGGTGCGATAAGCACTTTCCCATGAGCATCCTACTAAGGCAGAACAGCTGAATCAAGCATTAGCATCCAGAAATAAAACAGGTTTCTGACCAGGTCTTTCTGGGCTGAAAGAAAAAAACAACAGAATTGAGGTAACTAGAGCAGGACTTGAAACACTACAGCAGTGAACAAAGAACAGACATCAATTCCAACATCCAAATACCAGTGAAATTATGGTCAGAACTGAAACTGCTGTGGCTTGTGCAGTCACTATAAGCCTTAGGAAAAAGTCACTCTCCACCTTCTCACCAATGTTCTCACTGGAAAATACCATGAGGTTAAGGAAATGCAGACTGGAAAATATCCTGAATGCCTAAGAGAAGATACAAGTGTCACACTGGGGCTTATGAAGGCAGCAGCCTCAAGTATAGAAGAACAAGGAAACAGCTCTTGCAAACCAAGTAACTGGATAGAAATTAAGAGCATGGGCACACTCAGCATCTCTTATCTCACTGCAGGTACATCCCCTGGCACAACCAGAGCAAAGGGAACACGAGCTGTGCTAAGGCTGGACCACTGCACAGCTGAGGGGCTGCAGGGGGTGTGTGCCCTGAACTGCAGCCTGTGCCCTCATAAGGAGGAGCACCTGAGGCAGCAACACTGACCATGAGATCTCCCCACAGAACACTTGGCACAGAGTAACATGGAGTTGCAGCTTTAATTTGGTCTTTGCTACCCACCTTGGAGCTGCTCTGTGGTGGCCCAGCCTTGCAGCACAAAGAAGAGCAGCTGAGCTGCCAGCAGTGCCCCAGGGCTCCCTGCAGCATCCCCAGGCTACCACAGGCACCCAGCCTCCCCTTCCTCACGAACACCTTGGTGTGCACAACCCTTGACTGAAAGGCTTTCCACTGCTCAATAAATGTTTTAATCATTCTGTGTTCAATTAGCTGACTCTCTCAAGAGCTTAAATTAGCTAACTTGCATTTTGGCTCCAGGGCAGGGCAAAGAATTGTCAGGAACCACCTGTGAGAGATATTTGTGAAGCACAAATTTACCAACTGCTTTGGCAAGAAATTATCTAATGGGATCTTTGCCCAGGCAGAACTCTGAGATGTACATGTATGTAAAAGGAAAGGATCATTTGGTGCCAATCATCTTAATGTAGGAAAACAATACAAAGATTCACAGGGCAGACATCCAAGGACCCTAAGAGACCTTCAAATGAAGAGGATGTGAAAACAGCTTATGCAAAATTCACAGATATTTGAAGATGTGAAACAAGGAATTTTGTGGGTTAAAATAAAAAGAAAGATCCAAACATAAAAGGAAGAAACTAAGAAAAATCAGATAATTGTGATAGACAGTTCATGGTAAAATTCAATAGGCAGTGGAATGGTTTCCCAAAGCAAGCAGCTGAAGTTTGAAAAACCTTGGCTTTAAAAGTACACCAGAAAAAGTATCAGAATAGCAATTTAGACTTGAAACTTGGAAACTAAATAAGACTGTGCATCATTGAGAATAGGAGCAGAGATACTTTTAAAGTCTTCCACATGTAAGTATCTCGCAGGGCACAGGACATGAGACAGAGCTCAGGTCTAAAGCTTTTCCCATCCCCAGGATGCCTGTGTTTCCTTCCTCCCCCACGCCAGGATGGACTGCTGTGCCAGGCAGCAGAGGGGCCTGTTCTGATGTCCATTGCTCTCTGGAACATGAACAGTGTTTCTGGCACGCTGCTGGGATGCCAGCCCTGGCCTCTGATGGAAGCTGTCTGCTCGTTCCCATGTCCCTTGGGATGGCTCCACTGCCAGCCTGGCCTCTGATGGAAGCTGTCTGCTCATTCCCATGTCTCTTGGGATGGCTCCACTGCCAGCCTGGCCTCCACTGCTCCCCTGAGACCCCAGAACCATTCAGCATGTGGCAAGAAATCATTTTAAGGAACATAGAAACATAAGTACTTTATCCCTACTTGACTCCGTGCCAAGGGAGTTGCACAAAAAGGTTTTTCACTGCGAAATATTATGTAACTGTTGCTTTTCTCATTTAAAATCCTCAGTTGTAAAAAAAAATAAATAAAAGAAACAACAAAAAGCCACATCCACATATAATAAACAAAACAAAAACCAAAACCAAACAAAAACAACCCTCCTTCTAATTAGAAAATCTTCACTCTTATGGGGCAGAAACTGCCACAAAATAATAAGATTTCTCAGTTTCTTTATCCTCCTCTCCTATAAACACAGAATTTTTGATCTCCAGCAAACACGGCTTCTTTTCTCCTTGTTTCCCATGTGATGGTGTAGGCAGACCTGTTCCCTTCTGAACCCCTGTTCTATGTCATTAAGAACAGCTCTCTGCTGTTGTAAACACCAACAGCCTTTAATCACTTTATTAATTTAAATATATTCTATAAGGCACTCTGCTGGGGCTCCAGAATCAGCGCTCTGTTAGGAGAGTCCTAGACAACCTTCAGTTTCCAAGTGCAAGACAACTGTCAGACCCTGGAAGCATCACACTGGTGGGTGTTCCTGCTGAGAGGTAAAAATACCAGCCCTGTCCAGCTCAGCAGGAGGACCCAGGGCTGCAAAGGAAAGAGGCCATCTCTCATGACTTGGCTTGAGAAGAGCTCTCACAGGTCTAGAGACACTGAAGTCTCTAAGTGCCAGCACAAAAAAAAAGTTGAACACATTTATTTTTTGAATAGAAGCCTGAAAAGGTTTCTGGAAAGTAAGGAAGTGTCACTTACAGAATATAGCCAAAAGTTCTCAGCCAAAGCTCTCCAAGGGCTTTCAAGAAATACCAGTATCATTATCCTCATTTCACAGATGGAAAAGCAAAGCCTGATAAGGTAATGCCAATGTCAGGGTCATCAATTCAACTGAGATTTCCTGGGATTGTTCACTAAGACACAAATCTATTCTTTATCTAAATGTATTTAACGAGTAATGAAATAGAGCACAGGGAACTTGTTCTTGTTCTGAAAATATAAAAAATATTATAACATTTGCTCTGTCCAAAAATCAAGATTATATGCACTGCTCTCCTTATTCTCTATTCAGTTGTGACTGAAGAGTGGTTGGAGAGAAAAAGTGAGCTTAGCAAAAGGAAGCCCATTCCTTAAGGCTTGCACAATATATCCATACTTTAAATTCTAGGGTGAAATTTCTGACCTAACTGAAACTCAAACTGATTTCAGTGGGGCAAGGTTTTCACCCCATAATGTGTTGTAAAAGGGAAGAAAGATAACGTTGTGTAGGCACTTTAAAGAAGTGCTATGTTCAAAGGAGAGAAAAGTTAAGTCAATGAAGTATTTCATGTAAACTCAGTGAGCTCATGTCCCAGGCGAGCCAGATATCTGCTGAGCTTGCCTTAAAGGGCAAAAAGTAAAGATGGCTTCACCTCCTAAATGTGGCCTGGGGCACAGTTAGGATGATTTACCTTAAGACAGTTTAAATGCTCTTGGCTTATTCTGCCTGAAGATCACATCTCCTGACAGGCAAAGATACTGAAGCACTGAGGTTAGGTCAGAACCTGGCCCCAAGACTCCAGAATAAAATGGAAAAGGCACACCACAAGCAGCTGAAAAGATCAACAGCCCTCATCACAAAAAGCTATCAAACAGCTTTGCTACATAAAAGGGAGGCAGTGATACTCATTTTAGAAAGCATATTAATTGTAAGGGTGCCATTTTCTTGCACACTGACACCTACAAGCAAACAATGGCCAGGAGGCACAGTGAAAAGCACCAGCCTGATGCAAGCAACAACAGCAACCCTGGAGGTGAGAAAAGACTTCTTGAAAAGCCTTCAAAAACTCGTGGAAGACCAAGAGATGCTTAAAGAGATGGAGAGAGGCAGCTACACAGAGTAGGAAAAGGAGAATAGAGAGAACCAGGTTTCAGTGCACCTGCCTGTACTCGTTGGCAAGGTTAGAGAACAACAACTATTTAATCTGCAGCCATGGAGGGGACAGAGAGGTGATCAGGGCTGGTCAGCACTAATGACAGCAATCCAAACGTCCACAGCACTGGACAGCCTACCAGAGATGCTCTAGCCTATCTCATGCAACACCTTCACAGTGAAGCAAAGGGATATGAGGAATATAAAGTAGGCACATTCTTGGTTGAAAAACTGTCTTTGAAGGAAGGCTGTCAGTAGCTTGTTGTCTTCCTGAGACTCAGAGGTGCAGTCATTTCAGCAGTGCCTTGGATGATGCAATTCACTTGCCTCGCTCGCAGACCACGTAAAGTTGCAAAGGGCAAAACCTGCTGGAGAACAAGATTAGAATCCCAAACAATTCTAAGAAAATGAAAAACTGGTCTGAAATAAATAGGATGTGTCTCAGTAAAGACAATTGCTAAGTATTGTATTTCAGATCTTGCCAGCAAGCTGAAGGTCACACTAATAAACTGCACAAATACTGGATGCAAAATGACCAGCTAGGAGACTGGAGAGGAACCTGTGGGGTTAAACTGGCTCAGAAAACAAACATCAATCAACAGTCACACTGCTGGGAGAAGAAACCCCCCCACCCCCAAACATGACAGCTCTAAGAGCTAACAAAGCCTCTTCCAGAGAAGGTTAGCACTCTTATTTCAAAGAGCCCACTGGTTGCACATCAGGTAGAGACAAGAAGACAAGGATGAGCAGTGTCTGGATAGAAGGCCCTTTGAGCAAATGCTGAAAAAATGAGAAGCTCCATCTGAGAGGAAGAGACTGGCAAGTCAGTGAACATGCTTATAACTTTCATATGAAGTGTTGCTGCAAAAAGGAAGAAGTAAAATGTTCAAGGGTGTGGGTACACTGTACAAGTACCAGTGAACTAAATATGCTGTTCAGGGATATTGCTTCATTTCCATAATGAAAATCCCTTTTAGGTTAGATAATTGTTGGCAGCAATGTTTGAGGTACAGCTGAACTGCTCAGTAGGTGGGGCTAAACAGATAATCCTGACATCCCTATTTACATTATGATGATGATAAAACCTAGTTTTTAAACACTGCATTTGAGTCACTCACTAGGGATATGCACCATTTACAAATAACTGTTTTCAGTGTGCTTTCTCTCTTTAGAAAACACAGCATTTTCTTTGACTCTGGTTTGAGAGAGTCCCCCCTCTACAGAAGCATTTACTTGAGAAGCTCTCATATCAGACATGCACATTTGAACAGCATGCAGTATTCATGCTGCTACCCTGGCTGGGTGAGGCATGGAGCCAATGGCACTCCTGGGGGATAGGGAAGGGAGAAACAGGAGCAGAGTCAGCAGTGCTTGTGGAAGGAGGACAATGGAGTCTGGGAACTGAAAAATGAAAGGAAAGGACCTGGGGCTACCCAGAAAAGTGATCTGGCTTGTTGAAACACCCCACTGAGCGTGCTGTTGTGCCTTCCCGTGTTCTCCTCTCTGCTCCTTCCCCTCACCCAGGATGACTGAAGTACAGGACCATGAAGTTGAATCCAGTTGGTGGCCAGTCAAAGTTGTGTTTCCCCAGGTTTCAGTGTTGGGGCCACTCCTGTCTAATATTTTTATCAATGATGTTCATTAGGGGATCAAGGGCACCCTCAGTAAGTCTGCAGATGACATCAAGTTGGATTGATCTGCTTGAGGGTAGGGGAGCTCTACAGAGGGACCTGGGCAGAATCAACAGGCTTCGACACACCCCAGTGCTAGATCCTGCACGTGGGTCACAATAACCCCAAGAAATGCTCCAGGTCTGGGGAGGAGTGGCTGGGAGGAGCCTGGCAGAAAGGGACCTGGGGGTGCTGACTGACACCTGACTAAATGTGAGCAGCAGTGTACCCAGGAGGCCAAGAAGACCAGTGCTTAGGGACAGGGTGGAGAGGACTTGGTGGAGTCAGGTTAATGGTTGGACTTGATGATCTTAAAGTCTTTTCAAACCTAAACAATCCTGTGTTCTGCTTATTGAACAGGGTCTTAAAACTGTGTAAGGTGGAGAGGGGACTGATGCTGAGTTGTGAAAGAAACTGGAAACCAGGAGTAGTTGAATGTGAGCTTCAAAGTCAGAGCAGCTTTTGGGGTTTGTTCTTTTTTTAATAGGCTGCTAAACAGGAGCTCAGGTGGAAACCAAGACTTTGTTGAGAACTTCTTTCCCTAGCTCATGCCTTCTACTTTCCTCAGCCAATGGTGCCAGAAGACCATGAAAAGAATAAAATTTCTACTCCCTTCTTATGCACTTGGCAACTCTCCCTCCCAATATACTGCTTCTTATTTAATTACCACTTCAAACAAGACTGCATTATATCCAGAGTCAGTGCTTTGCTTTCCAGCAGGCAGAGCAGCATTGTAAAGAAGATTTAAGGCACATCACTGTAACAGCCATAGGAGGAGAATACAATATCCTTAGCAGGAAGGCACAGAAGAGACAATGGAGGTGTGACAGCTTGCTTCAGAAGGGAGGGCAGGGGAATTAGAGCAATTATTAGTAAGGACAGCAAAAGAAGGAAGGCCACACAGAAGTGAAAAATGTGGATCTTGTCCCTTCAGCTGTTATGTTGAACACTGAAGGAGCAGGAGCTACACATCCTTCAGATGAATGCCAACGTTTTACTCACAGCCACAGCCCTGCAAGTGGAGCACTGGCCAAACTGGACACACAGAGCACAGGGCACTTGCTGTCTCTTGCTATTTTCCTCAGCAAGCAGCAGCTTCTGCCTCACCTGCCTACCCCTGTCCCCTGTTGCTGTGCTGTGCAAGGTCCCACCCCTGCTGCCATCACTCCAGAGGAACAGAGAGGGCCTGAGGCAGTGTCTAGCATTTGCACCACTGTGTTAGCAAAATCAGGGGAGGTTTATTTGACACAGCTAATGCATCACCAGACACAGGAGCCTTCTCTGCACACCACCACCTGCCACTCTGCTGTTTCTTCCAAAGCTCGGAATGGATGATGGGAAGTAGCCATGAAATTACCTGAGATGAGGAGTTACAGAAAACCTTCTTTCCCAAGTAAATTTTCTTATACTGAAAAGTGGCAGTTCTTCCATGATGTAGTAATATATGGATTGAATTGGGATAGTATTTTTCTGCCTGTTCAAATTTGCATCTCTGCAACAGATGGAACAGAATAGTTATAGCTGTAGGCCAAGCCCTGAGAATTATTCTAGTGGAGGCAATAATAATAATCACAAATGGTAAGTGAACCAAAAGTTCAAATTTAACTCATCAATACATTATTTTCCTTCATCATCACAGAAATCTTGGCAATAAGTGCTGCCTACTCCTTCCTGAAGGTAGCCAAAGACTGAGTGTGGGATTTCAAAAGTCATCTAAGGGACTTCGGAGCATAGCTGGGCAGGAATTTTCATGTTTCTGTTCCACAAACAATACCAGCCTTTGGAACATAGCTAGGGAACATTTGTTCCCTAAAGGAATAAAAATTTAAATGATGTGTCCTACCAAACAGGAATATCAGGGTTTCCTTTCAAGTAAGACAATGCTGCAGACTGCTCCATAGCTGAGGAGTGTGGGAACTGAAGCACCCTGGAGCTGCAAGCTCAGCAGCAACAGGAATTCAGGCTCACAAGGTGTCACAGGTCAGAAGCAGAAGTGTCACCTGCCAGCCAGAACACTCAAAGAACCTGGGATCTGGGGGAAGGGACAACTCACCAAACTGCCCTTCAAAAGCTAAGTAGATAAGGAACCAAGTCACATGAGTATTTTAAAGTGAACCTTGAGTCTGGGGTTTATTTGGTGAAGTTTTTGATTTGGTTGGTTGGTTTGGCTGGTTTTGTTGTTGGTTTTGTTTTGTTTAAAATTCATATTCAGGTTTTCTGATGGAAATATGTGATCTTATGTCGCTTAGGTAATTTAGAAAATCCTTCCCTCCTATAACTAGGATAAAAAATACACCTGCAGAGAAAGTCTGATTTGGCAGGGTAGGTTCATATCTATATACAACAGAGTTGTATTTCTTTTTGTAACAATATATGATAGTACCAAAAGGAATTGCAACCGTTGAGAGCTCTTTAGTCCTAAGAGAAGCAAAGGTAACCTCACAATATGAAGCTTCTTTGGCCTGTGAGGCACTTGGCTCATTGCAACAGCACAGCACCATTTTAGGATGCTCAGTGCTAGCACTTCCTTGCACTTTAGTCCTTAGTCAAGTTCTACACAAAGGCTACAAGGTCTACAGGCAATTCGCCTCCATTTTCCTAATTAACAGGGAACTTGTGGATATCCACAAATGAATTAAGAGATCCAGCCAAGAAACATGTAATGGCTGGTTGGCTCTGAGGGGAAATAAAAGCATGAGGGAATATCTGGATGCTGCCTTAAGAGAATTAGAAATCTTTCCAAAAGGATTAAAGCAAAAATGTGGTTGGTTGGTTGGTTGATTATTCCTTTCCTCCTCAGGTGTAACACTCCAGTGGCTAAGAAGCTACATGTCCCTCTGTCCTGCTTTTGCTGGGACAGAATCCCAGGCTAGCCATGGTCTGCAGGGGATGTACAACTGCTGCAGTTTAGCAACAGATAGGGGCTAAATGTAGACAGCTGCCAAGCCATGCAAATATTGAAACTGAGTTGGAAATCCCTGGAAGGCAAAAGCACCTTTTCAACGTCTTGAAAATGTTATTAAATTACAGCTTTCTACACTATACAATCTTCTTACTTACCATAGAAAATGGTGGGTAAGGTACCAGATTAAATCAGTTGCACAGCCACAAGGCATAGTGCAATAAAGAATCCATTACCCAAATGATTTTATACCTAAACAAACGGAAAATATAAAGACATTTACATTAGCAGCTGGTGCAGATGTAAACCCTTCATTACTAACAGGGAAATGCCAGTAGAGCTGCCCATTCTGTGTATGATTGCAATGCTGGGCCAACCATTTATCAAACTGCCTCTTTTATTTAAAAATACATTAAATATGTGCATGAGCTCTGCATTATATGGTAGCAACATAGACAAGAGAAATTCTTCTACTATTTGTTATCGGCCATCAATGCAAAACTGGGGCTGAAGTTATTATAAATCATATTTTTTCATTGAGTTTCTACACAAAGCTTAAACATTTCTCTTAGAAAAGTTTATTATTCCTGAGTCGATGACTCAATGCAACCCAGGCAACAACCATACTTGGGATTTCATTGGCTTGGCTTTTTTTCCCTCCTGCTTCTTCCAAAGCTTTGAAAAAGGAACAACAACCAAATGCTCATCTGGATATTTTTTCAGATGTGTAAATTCTCTGGCTCAAGGACATTTATACAAAGCACAAGAAGATGAAACAAAATGGGCCAAAGTTTACTTCTTATATTCATGTGTGTAGCTGAGCTGAAACGAGTCAGGCTGCCTCAGACTCCATCATTCATGAAATCCATGCAGCAAATTGAAAACTAAAAAGGAAGATGGAGAGAAACCAAAGAGCATTCTGTGGTTCATCTGGCAGCAGCTTCCCCAGTGTCAGTGTATTCCCAGGCACGTTTGTGGATGGACTACCAGTGACTCACTGTTACACATCCTCCTTTTCACATATTTTTTCTACCACTGAGCTATGAGCCATGGCACAGATGAACAGCAGAGCTCCCCTGCTCACTTGGGTCTACTAGATAGCTCACTGGGTTCTTTCTTAAGAGACAGGTCGTGTCCAAATCTCAATTTGTAAGACATCCTTCTGCCTTTCTACGATTAAATTCATCATCAAGAGAAGTTAAAGAGGAAAAAAAAATAGAAAAAAGAGCTTCCCATTTTCATTGAAGTAGGCTGATATGGGGACTACATTCTGCTGACCACAATTTGTGGATGAATACAGATAATTGATTACCATACCCCTATGTTAATAAAAGATTGTAACATACACTGCCGTGTCAGATCACAGTCAAGATAGTTGATGACTGCTCAAGAACTGTTAAAATGCAAGAAAAAGACAGCCCTATCAAAATGAAAGCAGGCCTTTGAGAACATTCTTCCAGTGCTTCTCAATTACTATTAGCAGCTCAGCTGGTGAGAAGTGAGGTACCAAAGTCATTTCCCTTTCCCATATATGACAAGAGCAGTTAATTTTAATTTATTTATTTTTAAATGGAAGCCACCGTGTCATTCACTTTTTCCATTCCTATTCCAAGAAGATCTGTTTTTGTAAACAGCCACTCAAATGAAAACCAATGTATACTTTAAAAAGACTAAAGGCCAAACAAAAACCCAGCCTAGGATTCCTCACCCGTATAGCACACAAGTGCACACTCTCATCTTACCATGGCTAGAGGCTCCTTTTGGAAAATAAAGCCAAACAAAACTGCTCCTTTCATTTTAACAGCTCCATAATACTGGTACTTCATAGAAATAGTAGTCTGCTATGATCTTGTAATTTGATATTAGTCTATCCAGCTAGAAGTGATACCATATGACTGGAGAACAGTGTATGCAATGCCTGCATTAAGAGCAGCAAAGTGATATGAATGAATCCAGCCCTGTAAGTCTGACCTCAGGAGTATGGGAGAATTCAGGACAAATTTGGAGAGGAATGTTAACGAGTGACATGGACACAAAGGCAAAACGGGCTAAAATTCCAAGTGTTCCTGAGGCTGTCATGGTGAAATAATCCATGTTCTGGCCAAAGAAAAGAAAGAAATACAGTCAGTCTTCTATAGGTGGATTTCAGTAAAGCATTTCCAGTGGAAACTATTTGTCAGTTTAGAAAGTAGTAGCTGGTAGGCAGGCAGCAGGTTAGAAAAAACATCAACAAAAGAAGTATTATGGGGAAGAATGTCAGACAGCAGGTAACTCTGCTACTGGAGTTTTCCAAGGATAAATATAGTTTAGCATTTTGTTTAATAACCTTGGAATATGCAAGCAGGCTAATAAAAGTCAGTGATGTAGAGTGTCAACGTAGAGGAGGATTGCAGAGAAATTGATTTCTTTGGTGATAAGAACAATGGAAATGTGAAATGAATCCCACGTGAACAAAAAATATATGATGCTCCTGCACTTGGGAGCTAACTGCAAAAACACCTTCAACAACTAAGAGCTCATCAATAAGCAATTTCTAAGGTGGAGAATGTACAGTCTGTAAGATTCAGCTATGAAAGAGACAAATGGAATGTTAGGAAACATCAGTCAAGGCATTTTCAGCGGATGGAAAAGTATTAATGCCACTGTATAAAGGCTGCACATAACATCTACAACATTCAAGAGATTCACAAAGCACAACAGGGCAGGGAAGGGCTGCCACAACAATCCAGAAGTGTGGATCTTACCAGAGGACGACAGAGAAGCTGAGATGTTTAGCTTGATAGGCAGCTGGGATGTTATCTGTAATGACAATGAGATAAACAGGCAGGAAAAACAGCTGTCAAAATAATCAAGTAGGTATAAATTAAAAGAGGTATAAAGTGGCCATTAGGCTGAAAGGTAGCAGCAGTTTCTCAGGTATTAGGACAATTTTGTTGCAGAAGAGTCAATCAGAGCATCTGAAGCAAAGAAACCCAATCACTGCTGCTGGGTCCAAGACACAACCCCCTGCCACTCCACACCCCCAAGGAGGCCTGAGATTGAAATGCAGTTTATGCACTGGTGCTGCCTGCCAGTGCTGCAGCGACAGGGAGCTAAAGGAGAGAGTCTTCCAGGTGTCTTGTCCATGAGAAAACAGTCACTACATTGCTGCTGGTGCTTGATATAATACAGCCTGCAACAGCAAGGCACTCCAGCTGACACTTCCCATTTCATGGGTGTGAATGTGCTGGCCTGCATTTACTTAGAAATAAAGTAAACAATAGCAATATCCACGGAATGCCAGAGAAGCAAGCAAAGCCTGCAATTTTATTTCCTTTATCACATTTCAGTAATCAAAAGCAGTAAAAAGCCATTTGTAAGAGGTTGCTGAGTGCTAATGCTCCCACTGCATTAGAGGGCATTCTCACAGAACAGACACTGTCTCAACACCAAGATGGAGCAGGGAACCAAAAGACAGGCAGACCTTCTCTAGAAGCATTGCAGGATGATGAAACTAATGACTTCTGTGTATGACTGAAATGATTTTTTCCAAAGTGTGCTTATTCCCATCAAATCCAAGGCACTAATGAGAACAGATGTAACAGCCCTTCCCCTATCAGCACAGCTGACTAAGCACAGCACGTACAACACTAGCTAGCCAGGGTGTCTGGTTTAAAAATACTACAGCAAACAAATTCATAAACTATTACAGTCTTACTAACATGCATTCATGTTAACTATTTTTCTGAGTTGAGCTTTGTGAACTGTTTTTCTGAGTCAAGGTTTGTTAGGGAACATAGTTTCATGCTGTCCATATTCAATACTAAATATAGCACCAGGGTGTCTGTCCCCCTCTACTCCATGGGAACAAGAAGGACTTAGGAGTCATGCAGCACCTCACTAGCACCTGGCAGCAAATCTAGGCTGACTCCAGGAGCATGCAAGTTACTGTGCTGGGGATTCACAGCTTTTCCTCTCTCCTGGAGGGGAGTTTCTGGCAGCTGGTACCTATTTGCCACATAGGATTAAATAAGGTGAAGGAAAACTGAAGGAAAAGAAGTCACTCCCCTGAAAGGACACAAATTGACAGCAGTTTCCAGTGTGTGTTTAGCTCAGGTTGTCTGTGCCCGACATCACCATCACACCTCTGCAGAGCAGCTCGTTCCCCACACCCCCTCCAGGCCTCACCACTTGGCTTTGACAGCTGAGGAACACTGTCTCAAGAAACTACTATTAATTTCTGAAGTGATATACCAGAGATTGACATGGTTATTTTCCACCAGAAATCCATTCAATAGCACTTGGGGACAAGCCAAACAAAAATGAGGATTCCCCTTTTGAACACAAATGTAGGGAAGATGACAACCAACCAACATTTCTCACATCAAACACAAACCACACCTCACTGTGTGAACGTGTTTCTGGGACTACTGGGAAGTCTGAGATTCCCTGGATGCATGCAGGAACGGGAGAAGAGCAGACTGAAAAGACAATTAGCCTTCTTCCCATTGAATAGCTTCCATGGCTCATGCAAAATCAATTTAACATGGTTGTTACACTGCAGGAAAAAAAATAAAAACAAACCAAACCTAAACAAACCAGCAAATCCCAGACAAAATCCAGTACTGCTGAAACTTGATGTCTACACAATGCACACTCTCTAGGGTAATCTGCAGCATCCAGACATTGCCACCACTTGAGTCCCAACCTTGCAAAGGACAGTTAATATGAATCAGTGAAATAATTTATTTTTTTTTCTCACAGCTCTGGCTGGAATATGATACAAAACAGCAGGAAAATTCACCTAGCAGAAATGTTCCTCACATTACTTTCAAAAAAGCGTCTGTGAACTTAAGTGTCAGGGTGGCCCCTTGGACCTATAACAGATGCTCTCTGTTAACCCCCCTCCCACCCCAGAGGGGAAGAGAAAGGGAATAACAGCCTTAGCCATTAGAAAAAGGAAACTAATATATACAAACCTAGTACTGAATCACACAGAATTATTGAGGCTGGAATAGACCTCTGAGATCATCAAGTCCATCCTAAGAGCTGACACCACAACACCTAACTAAACCATGGCACTGAGTGCCACATCCAGTCTCTCCTTAAGTACCACTAGGGATGGTGACTCCAGCACCTCCCTGGGCAGCCCATTCCAGTGCCTAATCACCCTTTCCATATGGAAATGCTTCCTAATGTCCAACCTAAACCTTCCCTGGCCCAACTTCAGGCCATGGCCTTTCATCCTGTCACTGGTTGCCTGGGAGAAGAGCCCAACCCCTAACTGCCTCCTGTCAGGCAGCTGTAGAGTGATGAGTTGCACCCAGAGTCTCCTCCAGGCTGAACAGCCCCAGCTCCCTCAGCCTCTCCTCAGCAGACTTTCCCTCCAGCCCCTTCCCCAGTCTTGTCCCTCTCCTCTGGACCCTCCAGCCCCTCAATGTCCTTCTGGAAGTGCAGGGCCCAGAACTGCCCCCAGTGCTCCAGGGGAGGCCTCCCCAGTGCTGAGTACAGGGGGAGAATCGATCCCTACTCCTGCTGGCCGCACCATTCCTGATACAGTCAGGATGCCCTTGGCCTTCCGTGCTGCCTGGGCACACTGCTGGCTCATGTGCACTTTTACAATCTCCTCGAAGCCTGGCACCATGCACAGTCTCACGGGACACACCAGTCCCACTGGAGCTCAGGAGAGGCTCAGGCTGACAGCAGGAGCAGTTAAGGGGCATGAGAAAGTCTCTCTGCATGCACAGGGCTTGAACATAAGTCAGCTGTGACCACAGCATGTTTGGAAGTAATCCCTCCAACTTTATTCCTGAGGACATGGTTCTTAATGCTGAATTACAGATTTATGACTTTTTTTTTTTTCCAGCCTCCAAATTTAGAGGGGAAACAGGCTATGAGAATTTAAAAGCTTTAAAAAAAAACAACTTCTTATTTATCAGTTAAGAAAGTCCTTTAGTACATGCACAGCTGTTACACCATTTATCAGTTATCCCTCTGCTGAAACAAAACTGACAGTATTTCTATTGTCACTTAAAGAAGTACTGTCAGTATTTCTATATATTTCTATATCACATCTATTGCCTTCTCTGTACTGTTTTACCTTCAAGTTCACCTCTCCCCACAGACACCACTTTGCTTGCATGGAAATTCAGGCCATGGGCACTCCAATAACAAAACACTTCAGCTCTGTTAGAGGGTACATCATCTGTCTGACAGCCAGTGCTCAGAGGTCCCTGCTGCTCTCCAGCACACTGCCCTCCAGGGCTGAGAGCCCCAGAATGTCTCAGGGGGCCCTTCATTGACATTATGGGAGAATTAGCAAACAATCAAGCATCTGCACTGGAAAACTAACCAAAAAGAAATGGTGCTGTTAGCAAGTCAGTGCTGAACCAAACACAGGACTAATTACAAATTAATGAGGGATGGAAGAAAACCTCATTTCAGGAGTGCCAGTACCAGAGTGCAGCTACCACAACCATGAACCTAGCTGGAAAGGATTGGTCCCCAAAGCTGCCAGCACTCAACTCAAACCCACTGGATTCACTGTGTGCAGATGGGGCTGTGGCAACACCTTCTCACCCTCCAACACAGCAGGTTTTATCCCACTGACTTTGCCCTGGGACAGTGTATCCATCTCCCAACCCCACCACCAATAAGATCAACACAGGAACTGAAACACAGTGCTGTGATGGATCACTGCTAGCATAGAAAACCTGCCCCCAGAAGCACTCAATGGGCTCTAGGGACCCACGAGGGCTGTAGCTACTGCTAATAAAATACAGTGCTACAGCAGCTTCTGAAACCTCACATCCCTCAGAGTACCACAGAGGGGCTTAAGTATCAATTTAACATGGGCCAATAAGGTAAGAAATTCACCTTGCACCTCCAGCAACCATTTAAAGACAACATTCTCTCATGCTAGACCGTTGGTAGCAACCATTTCAACAGGAGATCCTCTCATACTAGTCCATTTCAGAAGTATCTGAAGCAGTGTTAACATTTCTCTGGAAAGAGGTGCAATCATTAAAGAACTCCATCTGAGGATAGGACATTTTTCAAGATGCAGACCACGTGGAAGCAAACTGGAACCAAACCAGCTCAGAAGTGGGGGGATTGATTCTGTTTTGTTGCCTCAGACACCAGAGCCAACCATATTCACTATCACTGAATCTTCACATCACCTAGTGGGAAGCCTCCAAGGCTTGAAAGTTTCTAGATGGATTGAATAAGTTTCTTTGGACTCAGACGATGTTGTGTGAGCAATCTGCTGGGGAAAAGTATTAACTGGGCTTGCCAGAATAACTCCCTCAAATCTGTTAAATTCCCTCTTACTTGCTCTGAATAGCATGCTCGGGACACATCATCATCAGAAGCCACAGTGGTAACAGCCTATATGCAAGAGTTCAAGCCAGGAGACTTAACATCCTCCTTCAACTCTTTCTTTTAATGTGAGCCTAAGGAAAATCACTCAGCTCCGTTTCTCCTGTAAGATGAGAGGAACTGGCTTGTGGAGAGCTGTGATGATGATTAAAACAGGCAGTCATCATTATTCAGCTGACAGCCTGGCTGCTTGAACTGCCCAGAGAGCTGTCAGAGTCTGTACACACCACACTCAGATGACACTCTTATGCTTATGGCCCCCATCAGAAACTCCTACTTGGCAAAACATTTCTAAACCCAGGGCCTACGAGTAATGTGCTCTCATCTTACCTCCATTCCCACATGTTGGCATTGTGCAGGAGATTAAGGCCCTCTAACTGAATTAAAAACCCAAACCACACCCTAAGTGCTCCAGAACACAAGTGGGAGGGGTTCATCCGATGCATGGCTATTATTAGTGCTATTTTGCTTAGCAGATCAGGGGAACTAATCAGCAGATGATGCAGCCATGATTTGAGAAGCACAGCCTTATTAAAGACTAATGAGATAAACGAGTTAAAATTTACATTTTACTCCACTGATAAGGTTCATTGCCACACTTAACTCCAACACCACGGTTTGAATATTAAACCCACTTATTAATGCCTAGTAAAGCTAATTATGATGCTGAGTGGCATTAAACTGTAATAACCAAGCAGCCTGCTAGAATCACATCCTTTAGTATTCTTGGAGCTCTGAAGTTAAGTGTTTTGCACCTGGAAACCAACACCTGTTGAACTCACGTTGTAAGAAAGCAGCAGCCTCCTGTGCCTTTTGCCAGACTTTCTGCAAGCTCAAAGCCATGTTCTAGTAATGCAACAGGCAGGCAAACGTTGCTCATTACTGTGATTTCAACAGTGTCTGCCTGTCTCACTGCAGTAACAGTAAGGATTAAGTGACAAGTGTTTCTGCATCTACAATATATTATATTACACTTGGCACACACTCTCTAATCCCCAACAAAAACAACCCACCGAGGTACTGACAAAGCTAACAACAAAAGTCTGCAATCATATTTGTTTGGTTTTACTTACTTTTTTCACCATCTTCTGTCAAAACAACACATATTACTATAAAACATTTAACAAAAATACAATTAAGGCCTCAGACTACCCTATATATTTGTATGCCACATCTGTTTAATGTGAGCATTTAAGCCAATGACAACAAGCATGTCCAAGGATAACATAAAAGGACAAGGGCCATAACATTCTCTCCATTTTCGTCTGCACACTCTATCTTCTTTGATGACAATGAAGAGGAGACAAGACAGAATAATTAAGTGCCAGCTACCCGTGGATCACCAGTGTCAAGACTCACATGTGCTAGTCCAAAAAGAATTTCTAGTAAGCACAACCTTAAGATGCACGAGAGCTCCTCATCCCAACACAAGAGCAGCACCAGCTCTCCCTGTATGAGGCGAGCCACAGAATTGATGGGACTGCAGAGCAGCCATCATTACCTCTGCAAAGTAAAATACACAAAAAGCATAAAAACACTACAGATAAAACAACTCCACATTTTATTCTTAAGGTATTACCCAAAAGCAAATATTTATTATGCAAATTTAAAAAAAGGCATTGTAAAACCGCAAGATTTTTCTCTTCTCTGGGGAAAAGGCACTTACAGCGTGATGATAAAAAGAAACTAGCTGAGCAAATCATGTGTGAAGCGTTAAATGCAACTCCTTTTTGCAATATGCTTTTGTTCCTTCAATTTATGAGCCGATTCAAATGTTCACCTTGTAACACAATCCACAGCATTGTCTTCAGCCCAGCTTTCTAACCCAGGCATGCTGTATTTCAGCAGCAGGAGCAAAGACAGGCAGTGGAAACAAGATGAGGTGTATGGCTCCATGGGAAGCATTCCTCTCCTTGTGCAAATCCATGGCCATACACTGGTATCACCAAATCCACGTTGCAGCAAGGCACAAAAAACATAAAGAGAGAGCAGACACTTCAGTGGAAGGTTCCAGTGCCCCAGAGCCACCAAGCCAGATGAGTCCCACCAGAGCCTGTCAGCCAGTGGGAGCAGGAATCACAGCCCCAGCCCAGCCCATGCTCTTCCCATGCTTCCTATGGCACACACCAGCTCCTGAAGCCCAGCTGGAAAGGAGTTTGTGCAGTGCTCAGACACCTCCCAGCCCTCTGCCCTGGGACTGGGAAAAGCAGAACCACCAGCTTCTTTCCCTATGGGAAAGCCCTGCCAGCTGGGTCCCAAAGGCCCTTCTCTCTCCACACAGGACAAAGTCTCTCTGCAGTCTTTTTCTTTCAATATATTGCAGAAGATGTGGCTGTTCCCAAGGGATTTTATGAGTATGGTTTGTCTACTAAAGAACAACCAGAGAAGCTGCTCCAATTAATCTTTCAACTATGCCAATACTTGGTAGGTATTCTGAATCTAAATGCTTCAATACTTCCCTGCAACTATAAGCAACACAGGCATCTAAGGCATACTATAGTTAAAAGAGTGACAGCCAGCAGCATAGTATTCCCACAGGCAGCCTTCTCAGGAAAAGATATAAGTGGTAAATAATTAATTTTCCTGGGTTACCTTGAATTTCAGACTAGCATTTGTGAACAACAGTGCTGTGAAAAGGAACTCTAGTTTGTATTCCTGTCCAGACAGGAGCCTTACCTTGCATACAAGCACTCACAGCAACATTTTTATCATCTCACAGAGAGAAAAAATAATGAACACTTATGCAAATGCAGCAAAGACTCTTCTCTGAAATACAAGGAGCTCAGAAGCCTGTGCTTGCCTACTGCTGTATTTTATTCTTTCCTTTTCTGGCAGTGAAAGGGCCAAACACAGAGAGGTGCTAAGCACTGCTGACAGGCTGCAGCACGCACAACACCCCAGTATCTTCCACCCTACAAATAATTAAAGATGCCATTCAGTGATTCCTATGGTTTTTTTTTCCCTCCTGCATTACAGATATTTGGCAGGAAGGTTGGGGACAATTCTAAACACAGCCTGAGAGCACGCTCCAGCCAAAGCTTCTTTGCAGCATTGATCTGAAGTTTAGCAGTTTAACAAGCAAAGTTGAAAATGACACATAAAACGTTACAAACACTACTGGTGTATTCAGTGCTTGTGGCTTGAGGTGACTGAAATTCCATACAGACTGTCAGCTGGTGAATTGTGATGCCATAGCATGAAAAGGCAAATCATCTCATTCTTTTACCTCTTCTATTTTTTGCCTCAAAAGAACTAGCAGATCGTAACAGACAAAGAACAGTTCAAACAGTTGGGAATAAACTGGCCTTCGAGACAAGACTGCAGAAGGTAGTTCCTTTTCCATGGAAATTAAAAAAAAATATATATAAAAAGAAAGGACTAGAAAAACATCTATATAAACATTTAAGAAAAAAGATTCATTAACTATTGCTTACAGGAATTTTTCTTCCAAGTCTGACTTTATTTCTCACACTTCTAGAACTGCCTTTGATTCTGACTTGGATCAAAGTTGATGGACCTCAAGATCCTATTTCCTTTAATTTCACTCAGCTGAATTTTAAGAGGATCAGAGTACATTTATATATATCTTTATGATAGAACTGCATTATGACTATGATAAAGAAATTTTCTTCTCTATTCATTACAATCAATAGATTATGCTGCTCAGTCAGAAAACAGAAGGAATTATAGAAAAATAAACTAATCTTCAAACTATTAATATTTCCAGAACAACTTTCCTTTCAGAAATGCAGAATCCAACCTCCCAAACACAGCTAATAATGTCAGAAGCCCCGAGATTCATATGGTCAGAATGACTAATATTTACATTAAGCAAATGTATTGCCATAGTAACACAGACACCACGGAGCTATCTACCTGTCACAGCTCACTAAATTATTTAACATGCCAATACTACAGTGACACTGTGTAAATGATCACATTCATTAAGAGCAGAGGATGTGATGGAAAACTGAATGTCAGACAGCTATATTTATTGCCATGAAAAAACCCTGACATTAGTATTGAGAAAAGCCAAAACGAGCAGAAAAGCAGAGACAAAAGCTACAGCCTGTGGCTGAACAGCTCTGAGCTGAGGCAGCTGCAAACACCAAAGCAGGTGCTGAAGGATGCAGTCCTGTGCAATGGCAGAACCAATGGCACCTCAAGGAAACGAAGGCAAAACTCAGGTCAGCTCTTGTGACCAGAGAGATTTCCCCCAGAGTTTTGCCAGCTGCAGCCCTTTCTTTTTTTGGGCCACAAATCATGGTTTTCCCACACCTCCTTTTGAACTCAGCCAAGAGGAAACCTAAGAGTCACAGCACAAAGATCCAGGCACAAAATGAACCCAGCCTAGTTCTGACCAACTTCTGCTTTCTCTGACTTGTTTAATTCTTCATAAGCCCATTTTGCAGAATTCCAACGCAAAAGAAAGTTTTAAACAACCTCTTCCACTGAATTTTTGTTAAAAATAAGTCTGGCATACACCATTCTCCACCCTCATGCTTGCATTATTATTCACTTACATGG
The DNA here is from genome assembly GCA_024611195.1 of Ceyx melanurus. Lineage (NCBI taxonomy): Eukaryota > Metazoa > Chordata > Aves > Coraciiformes > Alcedinidae > Ceyx > Ceyx melanurus. The sequence goes on from JANHGL010025506.1 coordinate 53,573, forward strand.
ATATAAGTCTTTCTTACAGACATTTTTATAGTACTAGCAATAACCAAACCCAACCTCAAAACAACCTCAACCAGACACTCATGCAGAATTTCACCCTGAGAGACAAGTTTGGGCCATGCTGTTCTCCAGAGACAATACTGCTTCAATAACACAGTCTGCTTTGCTTAAGCAAGTTATTTTAAGAGAGAATTATTCAAGAACTGACTTGATCCTCCAGGAGAGAATGTCAGGAATCCTCTCTCCTACTACAATCTCCTACAGGAACCACTTCTAAAAATAGAGTTTTGGGTTTCTTTTTAGTAACAGTATAAACAATTCATGCAGCTCAGTGACTTCTACCCAGGAAGCAGACAAATCTATGTACAGTGACATATCACACTGGACCAGAGTGCTTATCATTTTCCTGACAATTGTTACAGCTAAGAACTTAAGATTTGGCATTGACAATTAACTAAAGCAACTGCCAATGCTAAGTAGAACATCAGTATTACATTTACTGGTCATTTTTAGCCTAGATTGATTGCAGGACATTAATTTGCAAAATTGCCATAATCAGACAACAGGTATCACCGTGTTGGATAATTTGAAGAAAATTTTTAAAACATTTTTTAAATTAATGGGAGCACAGGTGTGGTGAAGAAGCCCAACAAGTTGACTTCCTTACAGAACTCAAGCCATCTTCCAAAAGCACTTGGGAAGGAACTTCTTACACAGAGCCTCCACTCAGTATCCACTTGAGATCATGAGTTGAACAGAAATCCTGCTGGTTTAATGGCAATATTTGAGACTGTGAAAGATGAACACTGGTGGTAAGACTGTCAAAATAGAAAATGATCAGCTGAGAAGCAACTGACTAGTCAACTCATCAGCAGCAAGGAAGAGAATTATGCAAAGCTGCCAAATTCCAGGCAGAGGTATTAATTACATTTACATGTTACAAATCACCTTGCTAATAAAGTGTGAGCTGGAAATAGGAAGTCACCTTCCAGTATTCAGCACATGAAAGCACATTTGCAATGGAGCTCCTGCAGGTATTTGCTTAGTTCATTGGAATAATTCAAAGTGGGTAATACTTGAAGCATTTATATGACAATTGAGCAGTCAGCTAAAGTAGCCCAGATGAGCCTTTGACAATTACAGATAAGAAATACCAAGCAATTAAGAGAGGTATCCAAACACTAACTTTAAATTCCATTTAGGTTGAATTTTCTCCATCATTCAAGCTTATAAGGGAAAGCACCAGAAAAAAAATCAGTCCTGCTACATAAACCACAGTTAATTCTAAACACAAAACCTGTAATTTGCTTTCAAGTCAATATTGAGCAGATTAATCTTAAAAGTAACTAGAGTCCACAGGAACAGTGGCTTAATTTTATTAGCTGTAGCTCAGAACCACTGCTACTGGGTCCAAACTGTCTCCTGCAGGACAATGCAAGTGACAGCAACACACAACTCTGTGCCCCTACAGAAGTGCTTCATACATCAGATGTGGTACCATTCCCAACCCAAGTCTGTGCCTTTGCCTGGTGCTATGTTGTGATATGTAAAAAGATAAACAGAAATTCCAAATGTAGTATTAAGCTGCCATTTCGTATTTTGAAGCAAAGCTGATCTTACTACTTACATTATTAAAAGTTTCAAGCTTTCAGCCTTCCCATTTTCTGATCACACTTACATAGAGCTTCAGTTTCTCTCTCCCTCCCACCATCAGAAAAATTGAATTCTAATCATGGGTTTGTATCGAGACACTCAGTTTTGATGGCTGCTGTGCTGTCATGGACATGTTTCCCAGGGGTGCCTGAGGTAGTGCAGAATTAAGATAATGAAGTAATTGCCATCATCCTTTCCCTTTTCCTCACCACTGCCTAATCCAAAAGAATTAGTAGTATACCACACAATTTTCCATGGCTGACAGAGGAAAAAGAGCTACAGGAAAAAGCTACAGAGGAAAAAGAGGCAACAAAAGAAGAGGGAAGAAAAATCAGATGTGCAGAAAAAAAAGAGGACAGATGCAGGTAAGCAAGAGCAACTTGACAGAGCAGAGCTGGGGATCTCTCCTGGCAGATCCAGCACCATTCCTGCAGAGCAGGGCAGAGCAGAGCAGAGCAGGAATGGTCCTGGAACTGGCAGGAGAGATGGAAATATCAGGAACGGGCAGGAGCCAGCTGGAAATAGCAGAACTGAAGCATTTTTTACATGCAAAAAGGGATGGGAAAAGACAAACAGCAGCCAAAAAGCAAGGTAGATTTCTATGGTTTGCATTGCTCAGAACAGCAGTTGTGCTCTGCTGCAGTGCACAGTGGTGAGGTGTGAGCCCTGCTGCACACCATGCCCTCCCTGCCAGTGCCCACATGCTACAGGCTGCTGCCAGGAGCCAGCCTGCTGGCCACTCACACAGGGGCAGATCTCCTCAACAGGAACTTCTGAATCCATGCTCAAACTCCACCACTGCCATACCCAAACACATGAAGCCCTCAAGGTCCACACCCTGTATGTAAAAATGACAGGTTCAGATGCAGGTATCTTGCTAATAAAAAAAACCCTGAACAATTACTTATGCATTAAATGAACCTTCTGCTTTGATTTCTATGATTCTTTGTGTGCCAAAACATAAAAAACCAAACAAAAACCCACCAAACAACGACAACAAAACCCCAACCAAACCAGGAATTAAAAATGCCAAAAAACCCCAAACCCAAAACCCCAGAACCCAGACATGAGCCCATCTTACTATGCATTATTAAAATGGCAAGCACAGCAGGTTGTTAATTTTTCACTTGAAGTAACTGCATAGCTTGGTTGTGGAATTATTCAGTTCTAAAGACTCTGTAGCCATTTCATTTTACCTTTCACTTTCTATCATCCACGAGTCAGAATCATATATGCAGTTTAATGAAAACTGAAGTGCACAAGTCCTTGAATCCCAGATACAAGGGATGTGCTGTGAGAATTTTTCTTTCATGACTGATAAGCAAAAAAAAAACCAAACCAAAATAAACGAAATTAAATTTCAACAAAGCAAAAACAAAGAAACAAAATAAATATACAGAGATGTTACTATAAGCACAGAAGTTATTTTTATCATCCTAGAAAACTTCTTTGTATAAGCCTAAGATGTATTTTCAATTTTTCTATCATGTCTCCATGCCATGCATCAAGAAGACAGATGGTGATAGATGAATGGCAATGGAATGGTGATAGATTAAAAATAGTGACACTGCTTTATTCTGTGAAGCTTTAAAGAGTATTTTGAGTATAAACCTAAGTGTGTGAGCAAGAAAATATATGCCAGCAGACAAACACAGCACGTCCCCAGGCACTTGTGCTGTGATTACCCTCCTGCTATTAACTGTGCAGGAGAGAGGGCTGGGGAAGGATGCAGAGTCAAACTGGATGTAAATAAAACATCTAACCACAAGAGATGAGCATTTACCTACCCACTGCTCTGAGGCACACAAAAGAGGTCTTTCAAAACCTCTTCACATGTAGGTCTGCAACTGATGCTTACTTAAATAACAGGCGATGAAGAGGAGATGAAGAACATGAGGATAGTGACTTCTGCCCAAAAGGGGGTGAGTGGAAGATCAGAGCTTGGGCTTGTCTGTATGAAAGTGTAAACTTTCACCTGGGCAGCAGTTTGGGGTCACAGGTGTGCACTCTGCTCAGGCTGTGAGGATGCTGGGGCAGGGAAGGTTGTGGCATCATCTCACTCCTGACTGAGGCCAATGGAAATCCCACTCGCAGGGATCAGTTCCAGCTCCTCCTCCATGGATCATTTCCAGACAATTATTCTACATGATGGGATGCCTACTGCTTTTGTGTGCTAGGCAGCCTCTGAAATGGGAACAATTCTGCTTTCTCAAGCACTGCTTTCCTCTTTATTTCTCAGAGATTAAACCTCCAATTCTGCATTTAGTGAAAGGCCATTCCAGATCTATATATTAAGGCACACTTGAAAACAATATCATGATCCCACACCTAGAAACATGAAGTCAGCTTTACCTGAAAACCTGTTTAAATAAAATGTTGGGATGTAAAGAACAACGGTGCACAGGAAAACATCCTGTCAGCTGAGAATCTGATCCTTAGAGATTTTGTTGGTTTTTCTGTATCAACATGACTTTTTCCTTATCAATTTGCTGCCACCACAAGGATTTTTTTCTCCAAAATAAACATATATCCACTATGTTGATAATAATTTTATTATGAAAAACTATAACATCTTTCTTTCTTTTCTTTTTTTTAAGGACTATAATAAAAGCTCTTCTTTACCAACATTGAATTTACCAAATCTCATTTATGGTTAAGAGTGACAGATTTCCTTAGGTTTCATGAGAGTGCTAACAGGCACAACTTATATTAATTTAGTATTAAGGTGAAAGCAATTCTGATACCTATTGATTATTTTTATTTCAATAGAGTTGAGAGAACCAGTTGTCACTGTTACCAGAAAACCAGCCTTATTTTTCTACTTCCCCACACCTTTCCCCTCTCCCACTGCTAGCTTCCCTGCACTGTGCTGAATCCAGGGCAAAATATGCCCTTAGCCAAGCAGGCTGGAGACACAAGCAAATGACACACCAAGATGATGGGACACACCCTGAAACTCTGCCAGGAACAGCCCGTGTTAGGTGACACACTCCAGAGCTTCTCCCTCTCCCTTAAGCCAAGCCAATGCCAATGTCTCTTGCCTGACCCAAGCAGCATCTCCACCCCTGCACTTCTGTAAGCTGCCAGGCAGGGATGTCCATGCCAGACCTGTCCCTGCATGACAGAGCAGCTTGGGGTGCTCACCTATGCTGATGGAAGATGAGAAGCAGGAACTGTTTAAATCAGTTGTAGAACATCACTGGTCTCTGCAGAAGGCAGTGTCAAGTAGCCTGCAACTGGCACAAGGGATCCTATGAAAGAGTAAAATCTAAATCATGTAACAGATCTTTTCTATTCATAATAACATTTCCTGCAGCTCAAGGCAGTCTAAAAATTACCTACCTCAAACAGGATTTTCCTCTACAATATTCATTTCAGAATAACTGATAATAACCAAGCTTTTACTGGATTGCTCCTAAAATCAAGCTCACTGCTGAATGAAAAAGACACTTCTCACAAGTCTGAGTCTTCACTATCTTTCTACTTTTCTTAATGAGAACAAGCTCAAAACCCTACAAACCTTTCACCAGAAAAAGAAAAAAAAACAAATCACAAACCAGGAACAGTACTTCTGAAAGGAAACATAACCACACAAACATAATAACAAAAGTTATTTGAGGTCTTTTTTTCAATCTGAAATTTGAGCTTGAATCTAGGAAAACTTTCCTTAGAAAAGTTTAATAGAAAATAAAAACGTATGGGAACATTCTTATTCCAAACCCATTACTACTTTCTGATAAAAACACTATGGGCTCTAGTTCCAACTGGTATTAAAGCCTTAAAGAGAAACTTAATAAACATTAATTAGATACTCAAGCTCTTACTTAAAGAAATTACTTTTTTTTTTCACTACTATTGTTAGGAAACTGAGGGAACTCAACTGCCAGCTGAGCTTGTAGACAAGGCTGCACTCCCAGAAACAGCCTAGCAATTCCCATTTAATAAAAGGCCTGCCCCACAGTCAGAGCTGCCAACTGATTTCTTCAGACAATGGAAACAGTCACATAAATACTTTTCACCACATCTATAGCCCTTGAGTCTCCCAAAGATGCCTGGATATGGAACTTTGGGAACCTGCACAATGTATTCCAGAGAAAGCAGATCCCTCCCTAACCATTACAGAGCAGCAAAGGTCAGTGTGGGAAAAGAATCTCCTCACTTCCAAGCAGAAGTCTCCCACTCACAGGGCAGCATCAGGCATCTCAAGAAAGAGCTGGAAGGGTTTAATGCAGCAGTACAGGGGCATAGGACCAGACACACTACACAAAGGGCTGCTCAAGGTGGTGGGCATTTTCAGCAAGCCACTGATTGCAGTTTTAAGAATAAACAAGGCACCAGAGCTTACCAGGCAGATAGTATTTTGTTAACAGATACCAAGCATGTGTGTTTTTTCTTATCAGTTCCAAAGAAAAGCTGCATATATAAAAGCCAGGAACTGGTGATCATCGTCAAGTATGATTTCACATTTGCTCCTTTTCCTAATGTTGCTTGGCTGCTATGAGTGCCCTACCCAGTGTAACCACCTCAGCTCTGGAAACCTCAGATTTCCAGCTTGTCTGTACTGATCCCAGTCTCACTGCACACCCACACACCAGGCTCCCTCCCCTGGCCTGGCCTTCAATCCTGCACACTGCTTCCTTACCTCACTCTTGCAATTAACATCTCACCCTCCCATTATGCACCTCCTCTGTGAGACACCCAAGCTATGGGGAGCACACCCCTCTCCCAGCTCTTTCTGCAGCCCAAGAATAAGCTTCTCTTGGGCAAGCAACTCAGAAGTGTGCAGCCCTTGTCAAACAGCTGGTTTCATAAAGAAAGGCACACGTGTGATGCTGCATGAAGGACCAAATGATACACTCCTGCTTGTAGATCAGGTCAGGGAAGAGATTCCTCTGAATTTCATCTGTCTGCTGGCTAGTCTCACTGCAGGGTAAGATGAAACAAGATGATCCAATGACAAATCAAGGTCTAGGAAACCTCTACCTCTTAATTCAGTTCTTACTGTAGAAGGATTTCTAAAGTTTCTGTACTCAATTTTAAGCACAGATAGAGAAGACAAGCCTTTCCTCCTTCAAATCTTTCTGTAACCACCTGTAGAGAAGAAAAAAATTTAAAAAGATATGTACACTCTTCAGATGACAGGCTTTTGAACTATTTCATACCCCATCATCCAAGTGACATGGAGAGATTCTGAAACAAAAAAGTGTAACCAAATCAATAAAATCCTAGTGTACAGTTTGTTGGGTTCTCATCCGCATGCCACTGTTAATCTACCACTGACTTGCAGAATATACAGCCCACATGCCACACTCTCCAGAAGTTACAGGGCATTAAGAGAGAGCTGAAGTACATTTGATAGTTGCCAGATATTAATTACACATGTAAGCAATGACTGTGGCTGTCACAGGAGCATTATGCAAACTGCCACCCTCTGTGGAGCACTGTATAGCTGTGAACTAGAACTGAAACAGCACTCACTGATGGGATGCTCCCAGAGCCCACATTATCTCAACACAGCTCACAGCTACTAAAGCCTCAGACATTTCAGATATGACTGAAAAGTGGGCTTGAGACTTCAGAGTACAGCTGGCCATACTTGTGAGTTACACATGGAGTATGTTTGGGGCAAGTAAAAAGCTGTTCTGGACAAAAAGTACCCACTAAGGGGAAGGAAAAATAAAAATTAAAAATACCAACACAAAAAAATAAAGAAAAAAAAAATCTACCAAAAAAACCATAAACAACTGGGGGGGGGAAAGTTCTGAATGCTAAAACTGGCTATGCTGCCAAAAAGCTGATTGCAAAACTCCATTTTCAGGCAGGAAATGCATCATAACATCTTGCTAAACAAGCTAAGCACACTGAGAGGCAGAGGAGAAATCCCCACCTTTCCGGCAGCACTGCTCTCATTCATGTGCCATCCACACCTACCACACATCCCAAAACTGCACTATGAAAAGGCTGGCTGTGCATTTACACAGTGCTCAGCATTCTAAACTGATTTTACAGACACCCTGCTAACCTGTCTAGCAGAAATTCCTCCAGACTAGACAAATTAATTGAGAACAGGGAGGTTCTCAGCTTTTCTGTTTTACAAGCCAGGAGGTGAAACGCTGCAGTAGTCTGCAGCATGCTGAAAGGCTTCATGGAGGAGTTGAAAAGGTACATACATCAAGGGAGAAAATAATTATTTTGCATAAGTATCGTTTCTGGCCAAGAACTCGTGCTTTAAACAGGGCTCTTAAACAGCTTGTCCACCAAAGTAGCATGAGCAAAACCCATCCAAATAGTAGGGATATATGGGAAGACACATTCAGCTCACAGATCACAAATACAATGTGAGTTCTGTAGAGGCTGGGCTAGGTGATCCAAGAGATCCTTTGCCATTTCTGAAAGTTTTTATT